>PVHY01023832.1:0-20437 GCA_004024945.1 Uropsilus gracilis
GGGGGCCGGGGAGGCTGAGACCAGAGGCAGCAGGACAGGGTAGAGGCCAGTGCCAGTTCACATGGGCATGAACTAGGATGTTGACAGCAGGGTAGGGGACAAGTAGGTGAAGGGCTGTTGAGGAGGTGGGATGGGCAAGACTTGGTCATTGATTAGCAGGCAGAGAGGACCCCTGATTATCTGGTTGGGGGTAGGAGCCAGGGCTTGGCAGGCAGGCCAGCAGGCAGCCTCAGGAAAGTCCTGGGGTTCATGAGGAGGGCAGGGATGAAATGGGAGAGGGGAAGAGCACAGGAGCCAGGGTTCAGGCACTGGGGGTGCTGGCCGGGGCTGAGTTGTTAGAGGAATGAGTGGAGGTGCAGGGGTGTATTTGAGGGAGGGGTGACTCTTCCCACAAGTTTGACCATGAGGAGGAGAGAGGCTGGATGTTACTGGAAGGCCGTGGGGCTGGGATCCATGGAGGGGCACATGTGTTGCCTTTATGTGAGGGAGACTGAGCTTAGGCACTTGCTGACAGGAAGCATCCGGGGAGGGCCCTGTGCTGCTCACATACAAGTGGAGGAGCCTGGGGCCCAGCCATAGGGTCTGGCCCCGCAGGCTTCCAAGGATGCCTCTGTCATCTCATGGAAAGGTGCTTGTTCAGGAAGCTTAACATGACAGAAGTCGGGTCTCACATGGATGCTCACTATGGCCACAATTTAGCAAGGATTAGAGTGTGTGCCGGAAAATAAGGCTAACAGGAAAAACTTCAATGTGCAATGAGCTATAGTAGGTTTTTTTTTTCCCTTTCCCCCTTCCCTTCAATTAGCTGGATGGTGCCAGTGTTGCTTTGTTAGTGAAGGAAAAATACAGCTAGCAGTTTAGAAAAACACCAAGTCCTTTGAAGCCTTCTGAGTGACTGAGAGATGAAATCCACATCTCAGCCCTGCCTGGCTCCCCGGCAGCTACACCTTAAATGCTCACACCCCACCCCCACTGCTCTCCCACCTCTGCACGTGGAGACTTCACAGTGTCCCAGGCTCTGTTTGGGCTCAAAGGTGTCTGGTGGCATAGTCAAGAAAGCAAAAGGAGGGACAGGCATGGTGGCGCATGCCTTGAAGCCCAGCCTATGAAGGGAGGCTGAGAATAGGAATCACTTGAGTCCACGGGTTTGAGACCTGCCCAGGGGTTTGAGACCCGCCTGGGGCAACATAGCAGACCTGGTCTCAAAAAATAGCTGGGTGTGGTGGTGCACGCCGTAATCCCAGTTACCTGGGAGGCTGATGTTGGGGATCACTTGAGTCTAGGGTACCCCAGGCAACATGAGTCTGCGGTTCCCTGGGCAAAATAGCGAGACGTAGTCTCAAAAATATATATAAAAATTTAAAAAAATAAAAAAAGCAAAGGGATGTCACCCCAGAGCCCAGCTGAGGGGTGCGGGGTGAGTCATGTGGACCTACAGTGGGAAGCAAGAGGGCCTTTCAGAAAAAAGGGGTAGATTTGCAAACACTCTCTGGAAAAGTCCCAAGGAATGAAGTGGAAATGGAAATAATGGAATTTGGTCCAGGGAGGCTGGTCTCATTCCTGTGACCTGTGACCTGTGACCTGTGTTTTGTATCTGTAGACATGTAGGTCGATGTTCCTCTTTATTTATTTTTTTTTATTTTTTGAGACTAGGTCTCACTATGTTGCCTGGGGTAGTCCCGAACCGTGGACTCAAGCGATACCTAGCCCCAGCCTCCCAGGTACTGGGATTACAGGCACACACCACCGAGACTGGCATAGATCTATATTCCTTTCTAAGACCTGTAGGAAAAGCTCTAGACCAGCACTGTCCCCTGGAAATACAACATGAGCACCCATACAACTTCTCTTTTTCTAGTAGCCCCATTTTTCACATAGTGAAGAGGCAAAATTAATATTAATATTTAAATTTAACCCAGAGTACCCCAAATGTCATTTCAACTTGTAATCAATATACAAACTATTAAAATAGTTTACATGCTAGTCTGAAATCTAAATACTGAACTCGGTGCGTACTTCAGATGGATGGCACATTTTGATTGGAATTTGCCAATTTTCAGGGCTTGGGGGGCAGTGCAGATTCAGGAGACACACCCCCGAGTGGTAGATGAGATTGGGGCGAGGAGGAAACGTTCACTTTTTACTTGATTTGATGCTGTACTGTGCCGGACATGGTGGCACGTGCCTGTAAGTGCCAGCCTATGGAAGCATGACTGGGACTGGGGGTCACAGTTTGAGTCCTGCCTGGGGCAACATAGCAAGACCTCATCTCAAAAAAAAAAAAAAAATAGCTGGGCATGGTGGCGCGCACCTGTAATCCTAGCTACCTGGGAAGCTGAGGCTGGAGATTGCTTAAGTCCGTGGTACCCTGGGCACGGCCTGCGGTTCCACAGGCAAAACTAGTGAGACTTGGTCTCAAAAAAAACAAAGATTCTGTACTGTGCGATGGGATGGTGAGAATGTGTTATTTTTGCTAACCAAGGAAAATGATGTCCCTTCTTCACACTGGCCCCCTGCCCAGCCCCCCTCATGTTCGCATTGCCCTCTGGTGTTCCCCGTAATTCTGGTAATCTGATGTCCAGTGGGTGTCACCAGTCCTGCTCAGTGCTGTCTGCCCACTTTGGCATCAGCTGC
This sequence comes from Uropsilus gracilis, assembly GCA_004024945.1. NCBI lineage: Eukaryota > Metazoa > Chordata > Mammalia > Eulipotyphla > Talpidae > Uropsilus > Uropsilus gracilis. Next base: position 2,635 of record PVHY01023832.1, read on the forward strand.
CGCAATTGGAAGGGCTCAGTGCCACGAGACCAGCCCCCACCCCCACCCCCCCACCAGAGCCCACCCCACACTCACCATACCAGGCTGGGTTCTGCCCGCTCCCCGGGCCTCGCTCCCTGGCTCCCTGGACCTGGAGTCCTGAGAGGCGAACTCAGGCACTTGCTTGTAGCTGGTGCTGCTAGAGGCCCTGGCCCGGCAGATGGAGCAGCTCTCAAGGCCTCATTCCCTTCCCCTGCGAGGTCAGTGTGGGAGGCTTGAGTTTGGGTCCCAGCCCAGGGCTCTTGGCATGGCCTTGGGGCATCTTAGGACCTGGTCTCCTCTCAATCCTGGGGCTCCTCTCCCAAGGATGCCTGGCTCTCGCCACTCCCTTCAGGCTCGTCTCCACCCAAGATCTCCATTCCCTGCCAGTCTCTCTGGCCAAGAAGCCTCTTTCTCCTCTTGCTGCTCTGTGCAGAGCCCCTGGAGACACCCGGGAGGCACCGTCTATGCTGCAGCCCTCCTGCCCTCCCTGCTCTCCTGACTCTCCTGCTCAGCGTCCTACAAGTGAGCCAGGGCTGGCTGATGCCAGTCTTGGGCAGAGGCTCCGGGGCAGCTAGCAGAGCTGGTCCCATGTGGCCCCAGTGAGCACAGACTGTCAGGTCCAGGATGGGGTGCTTAGAGCCAGCACCCCCCCCCATGACCAGTCTGGTAGCCCTTAATCCACAGAGGGCCCTGCCCATGACCACCCCTTCCGAACCCACTCCTGGAGAAGGGGGGGGGGGTCCTTTCAGCCCACCCTAAGCCGTGCCTCCTGCCTTTTGAAAAGGGGTGAAGATCCTAAGTGGTAGCAAGTTTCCGTGCCCAGTCACTCCCAGTGGGCACAGAGAGAACATTCAGTTGGGGTCCGTCCCTGACCTTTGATCCGGCTTCTCCAGTCCGGACTCAGAGCTAAGAGAAGCTCTTCACAAGAGAAGCCCCCCTCCCCCACCGCAGCCTTCACCTCCAGAAACCGTCTCTACCCTTGTGGAATCGTGCCCTCGGTCTCCTTGGAGGATCCGCAGGGCCCCTCCGGCCCTCGGGGCCTGCCCTTGGTTCCTCCTCCTTGACCCTGGTTTCCCTCCGCCATCCCTCCCCCCCAACACTGCCATGGTCCCCCTCACCTGAACGCCTCCTTGAGAGCCATGTGAAGAGGCTGACGGGACAGACTGCCAGTTCTGACCGACACCCTCCCGGTGGGAAGCAATGACTGTGTGCACAAGCGACTGGGACAAAACAGCCCCAGGCCACACCCACAGGTGGGGGCGTTAGAGGTGACCTGGCTAGAGAGGAACTTGGAGGCAGCTGATCCTGGGGGGGGGGGGGCCTGGATCTCCTTGGGCCAGGCCCCTGGAGCAGGCAGGCCTCTGTTAGGCCGGTTCTGGCTGGACAGGGCCTTGGAGCTGTTTTGTGGTAACCCCTGTTCCTGCCCTGGGCTCCTTGCGTCCCGCTTCAGTATCTGCCCGTCCTGGGTGTGTTTGGGGTTTGCCAACCAGATAAAAACCTGCTCTGTTCAAGGCTCAGCCAGATCTCTTGATGAAGTGGTGCTGGTCACTTACCCAAGACCCTGGAATTCACCTCCAAGAGCCCTGCTTTGTGCCCTCAGTAGGATGGGTACAAACACCCGTCACTCAGGATAGTGTAAGAGCCAGGTAAGATAGTGACCAAAGCTTAGTGGTCAGGGTTTCCCCCAGGTTGTGAACCACATGTAAGCCCCGAAGTCAATTTCGCGGATTGTGACCAAGATTTTAAAGGTATGAACGAGAACTGAGCTGGGCACGGTGGCACGTGCCTTTAATCGCAGCTTACAGAAGCGAGGCCAAGGCTAGGAATCACTTGAGTATGCAGGTTCGAGTCCCACCCAGGGCAACATAGCAAGACCTGGTCTCAAAAAATAGCTGGACGTGGTGGCACACACCTGTAATCCCAGCTACCTGGGAGGTTGAGGCTGGGGATCACTTGAGTCCGTGGTACCCCGGGTAATGTGAGCCTGCGGTTCCCTCGGCAACAAAGTGAGACCTCGTCTCAAATAAAACAAAACTGAAAGATCAGAACGTACTGCCCATCAGGGTAGGTATATTGCGAAATTTTTTGCTTCGGTCATCTGTATGTGTAGTTTTTTTCCTTCCTCTTTTGTCCATTTCTAGCAAGGGAAACATTTGTTAAAACTGTGAGTCTGCCAGGCATGATGGCACTTGCCTGTAAGTAACAGGTTATGGAGTTGCGGTGGGGTCTGGGGATTGTGGTTCCAGTCCCGCCCAGGGCAACACAGCAAGACCTAGTCCCCAAAAATAGCTGGGCGTGGTGGCGCGCACCTGTAATCCCAGCTACCTGGGAAGCTGAGGCTGGGGATTGCTTGAGTCTGCGGTACCACAGACAATGGGAGGTTCGACGGGCAAAAATAGTGAGACCTAGTCTCAAAAAAAACAAAAACAAAAACAAAAACTGAGTCATGAGCCTAAAAGGTTGACAAAATTCTGTGCAGGAGCAAATACCTAAGGACGTACCCTTCAAACTTCAAGCATGGCGCCTTTCACCTCAAGTAAATGGTGCCTGTTTAAGGTGAATTAAACAGGTTGAACTGTTTAAGGTGAATTTCCCGCAGGTTCACCATGTACTTTGTCAGCTCAGGTTCCTTCCCCCACAGCAGTCACTGTCTCCCAGAAGGGGAGACTCCAGGTGGAGAGAATGGCTTGTGCCTGCGGAGCTGGTGCGTGTTCCGGCATCCCTTCTCCATGCTGCTTCCTGTCCCCCACGCCTGCGCATCTCAGGGCCTGTGCTGGCCCTGCCCCTGGTGACCCTTCCTGCCAGGTCCTGGGTCCACTCCCAGGAATCAGCTAATCAGCTGCTTCTCCTCCTCCAGGTGGTGGTTACATTTTAACAGGCTCTCCCCGGAGAGGGCTTTGGCTCTTGAAGTTAGGCTTAATCTTCCTGCCCCTCCCCCGCTCCCGCCTCAGGGACCATGGTTCTCCAGGTTGGGGCCTGGGCCATTGTAATCCGGTGGAAACGGCCTTTGGCAAACAACTAGAGAAGGCGCAGGAGCAGTTGCCAAGTTGCCTCCTTCCCCTCACTTGGGAGAAGACGCAGGGAGGTTCAGGCTCTGTGCAGGCAGGGCCCCGGGGGAGGTTTCCCAGGAAGGCCTCATTTTCAGCACCAGACCTGGTTGGCGGTGGCGCACGGTCAACACACACCTCACCCCAGCTGGCCCACCCACACTCCCATCCGACACCGCTGCCTGCATCTCCAGCGCCTTTACATCAGGGTTGGGTGTCAGAAGACTGAGGTTCTAATGACTGTTTCAGCATCTGAACACGGGCTGAGGGGTGGAAGCCCCTCCACGGATGAGTCTGGATGCCCAGCAGGTGCCGCCAAGCTGCCTGGGGTGATCACGTGGTGTCAGGCAGGTAGGCTGGCACGAGGGAGACGGGGGTGGGGGGGGTGGCGCTGGCAGCAAGTGAGCCTCCTGCCCTGCCATGCCTGCGTTCTCCCTGTCCAGCTCGCCATAATAATCTCTCAGGATGGCCGTACTTACAGGTACATACGCCCCTGCTCTCCGGCTTCTCAGCCCAGGTGTCTGTGACTGCAGACACATATGCCCCAAGCTCAGGCTTCTCCCATGTGCCTGTGTGCGCCTGGTGCTTGAGCATCCAAGCCCATTTTGCAATGCAGCCCGTGAGGAAAGGAAGGCTGCAGGTGGCAGGTGTAGAGGCTTGAGGTGGGAGGTGGAAAAAGCCTCACTCCATCTTCCTTACAGGGTGGGGGGCGCCGGACCCTGTCACTCCAAGGGATGCCTACATGAAGGAGTATCTGCTTCTCCTGGTGAACCTAGGCTAAGGGTGCCCTCAGACGGCCCAGCCCCAGCACAGCGTGGAGGATACGCTGTCTAGCCAGGCTGCTCATCCCTCCCCTCCCCAAGAACTCACCCCTTTTCATATGTGTGAAAAGCAGCCCCCAAGGACTAGGGCAGAAAGGCACAGAAAAAAACAGGTTTTACTGGTTTATTTTTAAAAAACAAAAACAAAAGGTTAAAAAAGTCCTTCATTTCCAACCCTGCCAGGGGGTGTGAGTGGGGAATAGAACACAAGCTGAGAAAGGTGCCCACCCTCTTCCTGGGGAGAGTCCCACTCTTTCCCCAGGGGCCTGCAAGGGACAGGGCAAGTCAGAGGCAGGCCCTCGCCCTTCCTGCCCTGCCGCCTCTGCAGGGAGCTCAGATCACTGCTAGCGAGTTCAAGAGGCAAAGTGTGGGAGCGTGAGGCCAGAGGCTGCCTTCTTCTGGTCAGGGGTCATTCCAGCTCTTCTCGCCCCTCGGGTGTTCCCTGGGCATGACCACGAGGGCTCCCGGGGAGGACAGGTGGCCCACTGGCTGTTCACCCGGCTCACCCGCATGCTCTTTAATGCTGTCTGTGACACAGCAGGAAGTCAGGGGCGCCACAGTGCAGGAAGGGGCTTTGGAGACACCTCCAAGTCTGGAAAGGAACATCTAGTCTTCACCGCTCTGCTCTAACCTCCCTGCGCTGAAGCTGCCTGTCTCTTCTATTCCCCATCCTGAGGCTGAGTGGAGTCCAGGACAAAGCACTAAGTGGCTGTTTGCTACAAAACACCTGGAGATGCCAGAGGGGGGAGGGGGCTCTGGGCCTGTCTGTCAGTCCAGGCTCCCACACAGTCATACAGTCATACACACAGCGTTAAGGCGTCTGTGCCAGCAGGCCTGGCAGAACTGGGCCCAGCTTCTCTCTCTCCACCTGCAGAGGACGGGGGAGAACCCCTGGTTGCTTCAGAAACAGACTGAAGGGGGAGAAGCTGGCAACGGAAGAGTTAGCCAGGCCTGGAGAAAGTGGGAGGAAGGCAGGCAAGGGCATCCAAGGCCTCTCTGCAGGCCTGACGGCTGCCCTAGGAAGTAACCCAACTCAGGTTGGGGAGCCCTGACCATATACCCCCTGGAAAATGGGGGACAGAGAGAGGGAAAGAGAGCGGGGCTAGAGTATTGGGACTTTGGAGGAAGCCAGTGCCATCAATATTTACAAGCATAAAGCCCCATCTTCTGTGCCACCTGCCTCTCTGCCCCTCCCACAGAAAGAAAGGCCCCTGAGAGCCATTGAGGAGGTGTTGAGACCTCCTCACCAGCCACGCCCCATAGGGAAAGCCCCTTCCTTCCGACTGGCCCCATTTCCGGGCCCCTCAGGAATGTCTGTCTGGCTCTGCTCAGTCGGGAGGAAGAGCCCTGGGCCAGCACTCCGCTGCGCCGCCAGCCCTAGGAGTCCTTGAGCATGCTGATGCGGGCGTAGATCTTCAGAGCGGGCCCCAGCTTGATGTTCATGGCGCTCATCAGGTGGTCCTCCTTGAGCAGCAGCAGTGCTTGCCCGTCAATCTCCTGGGCACGAAATTCCTCTGCTATCTCCTGGCAGCCTAGGGGGGGAACACCACCAAGCACACTATCAGTTAAAACCACCCGCATTCACTGGGGTCAGTCACTGCTCTTTAGATACCTCATCTCCCCAAGTCTCACAGCCACATCTGAGGACAGTGTTAACTCTTCTAATCTCCAGTGTGAGACAGACTTACCCAAAGTGGCCAGGCTCCAAGAGACCCTGGTGGTCCGCACCTTCTTATTCATGCATAGACTTGCTCAGACCTCTCCTCTCAATGAACGAGAGGGCCACTAAGTGATCTCCACGGAGAGCTAGTCCAAGTGCATGCAGCCCCACCTTGCTCTTCTACTCCGGAGTCAGCTACCATGCCAAGAGGACTCTCAAACAGGCTTCTGGAAGAGGCTCTATGGAGAGGAACTAAGGCCTCTGGCCATAGCTCTCTCCCCTGCTCCATTGAGTGAGGCACTTTGGGACTGTATCCTCCAGCCCCCAGCCTTTGGAGAAGCGGAGTTCTGGTGATACCCTGAGACTTCTCTCTCACAGAGACCCTGGGCCAAAATGGCCCAGGTAACACACTCTATGTTCCTGACCACCAAACCCTTCAGTTACGAAATTACTAAGTTCTGGGGTAATTTGTTTCACAGCAATAGGTTAAATAACTACTGCTGAACCTAGTATACCTAGGGGACTGCCGTTACGGAACCCTCAACATGTGGGTAAGGCCGTGGGATCAGCAAGCAGTAGCTGGGAGAATGCTGAAAGAGAAAAAAAGTGCTCTAAGAGGTTGTATGCAAGAGTCTACTGGTCTCTGAAGAAACTGCCAGGGAGGGTTAGAGGAAATGGTTACTGGAAATGAGAATAGGAAAGTTAGCAACACCGCGGCTGCACTCAGCTCAAGAGAAGTGTAGGTGGACTGTTGGAAGGTGTTACCAGGCTTATCACTGCTCAGAGCAGAATGAGGAGAGAAGGTAAAGGAGGCAGGATTTGCTGGTTTTGATTTGAAAATGCCTAGCCTCTCTGGAGGGTAAATGATGCTAAAATTAAGAAATGATTTTTAGGCAAAGAGCAAATCCAGGGTACAGTCAAGATAATGTAGTCTTAAATCTTAAATGGCGACCTAAATCTTCAGAGGGATCAAAGGTGCCCCCTCAGAGAACTGTTCAATCAAAAGGTTCAGCATTTCCTGGGTTTCTCAGTTCTTCTCCATTCAACACATGGTCTCTAAGATTATTAAGTGCATGGCCCCTCAGCTTCAGAAGAAACCTAATGTAGAGATACCTAACAGAGAATGACTTGTGTTATGTCCTGAGGACATTTTTGGTATGGTTTTTGTTTTTTTTTTTTTTTTGAGACTAGGTCTCGCTATTTTTGCCTGTGGAACCGCAGGCTCTCGTTGCCTGGGGTACCACAGACTCAAGCAATCCCCAGCCTCAGCTTCCCAGGTAGCTGGGATTACAGGCACACACCACCACGCCCAGCTATTTTTTTTGGAACTAGGTCTCGCTACGGGCCCCAGGCGGGACTCGAACTGCGATCCCTAGCCCCGGCCGCTTCATAGGCTGAAGCTTACAAGCACGAGCCACTGTGCCCGGCCTTTGGTATGGCTTTTGTCTAAAGGAGTGAACTCTAGTAAGACTCACAGGAAGCCCACAAAGATTTTAAGAGTACTGTATTGACACAAAGACTGCAAGCTTGAACTGAAAGGGTCCGAGGTAATACAAAATAAAAAGCAGCAGGAAGTACCAGGAAATAGGGTAATGATGCTTGGACTACCTTTTATGAGAAGGAAAGGAGGATTTAGAGGGTAGAACCAAGAGTGAGTGAAAAAGAATCACTTCCAGGCTGCCAGTCACAATCAAGACTACCCGATGGATCAGTGACTCTTTTCCCTTTCTGAACGGGCATGTCTGTCATAGTTATTATTCAATGTGCCCCCCCATCACATCGTGGGTTTGTAGAGGGAAATGGACAACTTCTCTCTAGGCCCAGTGCTTCAGACAGAGAGGAGCCATACTTGAGGAGGTAGATGTGGGGAACTTCATCTGTGCCTGGACAGATTATGATAATTTACGGATCACAAAGTTCTGCTCTAATGGGCTGAGACCCTGGGGGCTTTGGTAGAAAGGACACTTTGCATGATGGAGGACTAAGAGTCAGAGGTTAAACTGATAATCACTGCTTATGAACAGGGTTGACCTGTGTGACTGAAAGGTCCGTAGGCAAGTGTTAAAGTATATGATTTCTGAGGCAAGATAAAAAGGACAGAGAGGCTTCCATATTGCTCTCCTGAGCTACCACGTGTGGGGAAGATGGCTGCCACGTCATACAAACACGTAAGCATCCGTATTCTAAAGAGGCCCGTGTGGAGAGGAGGAGAGGAACCAAGGTCCCCTGCCCAATAGCCATATACTACTTGACAACTGTACCAGCGCAGCACCTAGGAAGGATTCTACAGCTCCAGCCAAGCATTTAGATGATCTCAGCCAACAACCCTGTAAGACACTCTGTGCGAGAAATGCTGTTTCTTACCACAGTAACTGTGCGCTAACAAATTTAGGGGACAAAGCAAATTACACAGTGGGTAATACACTGAATTAAGTGGCAGAGCCTGGGCTTGTGCCCAGTTCTGTTGACTCAGAAGTCTGTGCTCTTAATCACTGAACTCCACTCATCTCTGGTTAACAAGCTATGGCTACCATCAATAGCCGACCTAGTCTGTGACTGGCAAGGAAAAAAAAAAAAAACCCAGAAATTTGGAGGTTCCAGTAAAAGTTTCCATGAATAATGTTAAGATTTCTCTTTCAAGATTTATTTATTTTGGACCCTAGCCCTCAAAGTCACTGTGCTCCACTCCACAATCCCTAGCTACATCATGTACCTTCATGCCTCTGCTCAGGCTGCTGATGCAATCTCCCCATCTAGCTAGCAGTGACTTGTCAGCTGTTACTCAGTTTAAATTTTCTTAATTTAGTTATTTTGACAGATTTCCTACAATTCCACTTGATGCTCCTCCTAACATGCCTCAGACTACGTACCTACCACGACAGCGCCAGGAAATGGTTTAAAGTTATGTTCTGTGCTAGACTGTAAGCTTTTACAGGTGGGAGCCTCTCATCATATTTACCTCTGCATTCTACTTCCTGAACCTGAGCCACTGACTCACTGCCTTAGCTTTCCTGGTGGTGGGAGGTGAGGTGTTCCCATTCTCTCTCATTCCTTACTGTTCCAGGCAGGCATGGCATTTCCAGGCTCTTTACCTGGCAGAGAGCGAATGAATTCATAGACGTCTTCTACGTTCCATTTGGTGGGCTCGCTCGGCAGGAAGTGATGTCCCATGCCCACCAGATCTCGCATGTGCATGTCAGGGAGCTCCAGATCCCGCTGGCCCTGTCGCCGGCGGGAGGTGGATGAGCTGGCTGAGATGGGTGACAATGGTTCCTCGTAGCTTGAGTTATCTGAGCAGCGGCTGGAGTCCTCCTGGCTGTGCGTTAGCTGCAACGCAGCCGTAACTGAGAGGGGTACAGTGCCTGTTGGCTGGGAGAAGAAACGGGGTTTAGGACAGGGGATATGGCATCTCTAGCAGAGTGATGGGCAAAAGCCAGGTCTATTCTCCCTTTTCTCCTTGGTCCGGGACTATAGCTCCAAATTCTGAGATCAAAAACCGTCTTCTATGCTGTCCTCTCGGACCCTAAGCAGGGTGGGTCCTAGTAGCTCCGCATATACCACAATGCACTGAAATTCCTGATTACGTTGTCTGTTGTCTCATTCAGATAATGGAGTTTAACCCAGGCTCTATGCGTTTCGGGGGTGGTCTATGAGCCATCTGAAATAGCATGTGCAATCTCTCACATGTGTACACAGAAGACCACAGCTTTCATCAGCTTCTTACAGGTTTATGATTGAAACAATAACAGCAAGAAGCAAAATACCTGTGCGGTTCTCTAACATGGTAGGCTGTGAGTTCTGTCAGGCAACTCAGAGCCTCAGTGCCTAAAAGAATTCCTGGCACACAGCGGCTGCTAAAATATTATTTAATGAAGCAATGTTCCTGGTAAAGACCTTCAAGAACTCGGAGCTCTCATGCTTATTAATGAGGTGGCATGGTGGGAGAAAAAGGGCAGATAGGTAGTCATGTCACCACCCTCCATGTGAGACAGGAGGTAACTGGGGAAGCCTGTCTCTTCACAGGGCCATGCAGGGGAGACCTCAGGCCCCAGAAGTTTAGCATAGTGGCAAACTGGAAGGGAGTGATGTCAAGGGAAGGTCACCTCTTAAATATCCATGTGGGTCTCAGCGAGAGACCTCTTGAGGGTCAAGGGTAGGCCGGCCTTACAGACCACAAGAGAGGAGCACAGGGCAGAGCATTGTGGAGTCAGCCCCTGAAAAGGAACGCAGGGCTCCTGGGTGATGAGTTTCAGCTCTGCCAGCTCCCTTACCTGCTTCTTGGTATCCTTGGTAAGTGTTGGCAGACTGGTTTTGCTGGCCCGACGGCGGTTGTGGGTCGTGGCTCCTGTCTTCTGCAGTTTGCTACGGTCTGAGTGGAAAAGACCCACTCGTTTGGTGCATCCCACATTGTACCTGTCAGAGTGAGGGAACGAGGAAGTCAAGAGCTGTGGCACGTGCGGGAGTCCAGCTCCCTGGCATGGTTTGAGCCTGTCTATTCCTTCCAGCCCTGAGCTCACTGCTCTGTGAGTCACACAGTGACTTTGGGCCAACCACTCAGCCCCCGAACCTGTTTCCTAACCTGGGGCTGGGGGTGGTAGCATTCATTTTTCAAAACTGGTCTGATGTATGCGAAACACTTGACACCACAGTCTGGACCACAGTGAAGACCTCAGGGCTTCCATGCTTTGCTGCAGGCATTACTGTGATAGGAAACCTCTGTCCCGCTAGAGAGAAGCTGGGCAGAGCTTCACAAAGGTGCCCCAAGGGAAAGAACTGCTGATGACATGCAGCGTGCCTCTGCCTGAGAGCCTGGAGTCTCCTTCAGGGGCTGAGAGCTTCAAGGCCAGCCACCTCTTCCACCTTGCTGGTACAAAGACCACATGGGATTTTAGTCAGAGGGGTCTCAATCCCCAGATCTAGGATGTTAGGCATAGTTACTCCTCCTCTGTGCCTCAGTTTCCTAATGAGCATTGCCATGCCCCCCACCCCTCCCCACCGAGTGACCCTGTAGATGACAGGCATGCCAACGGGCAGGCACAGCGCCTTATGCATTGCAGCATCTTAATATGTGAGCTCAGCTTTCATCATGTTCACTGGTAGAAGTGAGCTGGGTGGAAGCTCACTGAGGGACCCCTGGTAACGAGTGCAGTGGCACAGCTTCTGGTGGCGGGCTTACCCGAGCGCGAAGGTAGCTGCCTAGGGTAGGAAAAGAGGAGGGGTACGAGTGGGGCTCAGGAGGGCCAGTCAAGCTAAACTAAGGTGCTGTTTCCTTTCCCTGGACTCTGCTCTCACAGGACTCTGGCTTCACGCAGCTAGCGACATGCTGCGGCTCATAGGCAGCTTGAGGAAAGGAAGTAGGTTCAGGTGCTCCTAGAGCCTCTTGGGCTGACTAGTCCTGGTGGGAGGGGGAATGCAGGAGCAGGGGACAGGGGCAGCCCTGAGCAGAGGGCAGGGGCTGAGACCACTCACCTCTTTGCACAAGCCATGGAACAGAAGCGCTTGGAACGCTTGAACTTGTAGGCAAAGTCCACCCGGCCACAGAGCTCACACTTGAGTTTGAGGGGAGTACCCTCCTCTTTGGATTCTGAAAAGCATGGAAGTTGTTGAGTGTGGAGAACAAGCGGTTCCCACAGGACTGTGGTCAGCCCACCCCCGGGCCACCCCACTCTGTCCCATCTTTTCCTATGTTTCCACAGTCATGACATACAGCAGCTTGGAGAGTCATACTGCTCTTGCCACTGTTTTTGGAACTCCCAGAAGGTCTCTGAGGTGATAGGTGATGTGACCTGGACACACTACAGTTTTTTCCAAGTGCTCTGAGCCTGAGCAAGTCATTGGAGGAGATGGGAGAATCAGCACCCCATCCTCACCACCGAGGAGAGCAGGCACCTCAAAAGAAATACTCTGGAGGCTTTCGCTGGCCTGCAAATATCCAGCCCTGTCCTGACTCGTCGAGGTGACTGCCGGCCTGGATACCAGATCTGGGAGTTTAGGACTGAGGCAGCATCCCCCAGCTGGTCAGCGGTTTACATGACCAGTCCTTGCTCTTGTCCAGCTCCTGCCCAGTGTGTTCCTGAGGCAGGGAAGGAAGAACACCATTTGCCGGTGCTGCTCCCACACTCATCCCTGTGATGTGCCAATGACTCACAGGAAGAGCAACTCTTAGAATCCTGTGGCTGGCCAGAGCGGGCTGGTGGAGAGGCAGGGGACAAATAGCCTGCGAAGAGCAGAGGCTGTTCCAGCCTGCTTTCTAGGGCTGGGCACTGAGGGGGTGGAGGCAACATTTAGCAGACTGACATGCTTACACGCTCCCTGGCTCAGAGTTCCTCCAAAGACACCAAGAAAGAAAGTGTGTGAGGCCTGCCTCCCCAGCCTTGTCTGGTTCCTGTTCTACCAAGTCAGCAGGCCCTGCATTCAGGGCCTGAGCTACCTACCTTGCAGATAGGGCTCCTCCATCTCGGAGTCAGTGGTGGTGGTATGATCCTGCTGTGGAAGTTTCTCAGGCAAGAACCCTTGTGCATACTTCTTTTTGAGATTCCCCACCAGCAGGGACGAGCGTCCCACCTAGAGGACAAGGTGACACGGAGGCCATGAGGGTTAGGAGATGCTTCCTTGCTATCTAGCCTCATCAAAATTACATTTATAAAGCATCCAGGTGTCAATGCCAGCCCCTATTTCATCATCCAAGTGTGTCCTGCTCAAGGTCCTGTTTTGCCATTTGGCTCAAGAAGATGCCAACGGGCGCCCAAGTAGAGGGATGGCTTCAATCCAGGACCAATGGACAGCTGAGGAAAACAGTTACTCTTCCCAGCGTCCAAGGGACAGAGGCAGAGGCCAGGTATTCCACACCAGCAGTACGAGTGCCAGGACCCAGTACTCACACATGACCGTAAGGCTGAGGTCATGTGTGCTTGTGTCTATGTGAGACAGACTCTGCAACCAGTTTTTCATTTCTCACTGTGCTCTGCTTTACCACTGCCCAGCCTAAGCTGGAGGCGTAGGCAGCCAGAGAAAACAGGACCAAGTGGACTCTGGGCCATGGAGCAAACACTTGCTGGATGATTCACTAAGTCTTTCCTTGGTGGCCTCTTCAGAAGGCTGAAGGTGCTAATCTACCTGCATCCAGCCCGAGACCAGCTGGTGTCTGGTGTCTCTCCAGGAGGTTAAGGGACCATCTAATTTACCGAGAGGGGTCGACAGTGCCAGAGCTAAGTCTAGTTAAGACGCTCCAGGCAGATTTCCTCACAGGACTTGAACAACCTCCAGAGCAAAAGAGGACAAGGATCTAGTTGTCTCTGGCTTTTTCGAAGGGTAGTTCCACCATCTCAGTTAACCCGGCTTTGAGACTTGCCGAACATTCAAGTTTATGGACCCAGAGAGTGAGCAAGAGGCAGGCAGCCTCCCATGAAGAAGGTGTGCCTCCAACAGTCACAATTTTACCACAGGAGGCTCCAGCTGACTCCGGGCTCCTCCCTGCCACGGAGCAGTCACCTGTCTTCGCCAACGCACATTGCAGTCAGCTGTGGGCACTCTGTTCTCATAAACCATTTTCTTGACTCCTTGGTCTTTCTCTTTGACTGTATGCTGTACCTGCAGAAACCCTACTGTGCCCTTTCTAATGTGCTCCTCATCCTCAATCTCATTCATGCCACTCTTAGGGCCCTGTCTCTTCAGCCTGCAACCCTGTTTAACTGTCTTCCTTTCAGATAAACTGATAATCCTTTTCTACACAGGTTCCGTTTATTCTCTAGTTGGGCCAAGTTTTGCCACTCAGAGGTTCAGGCTTTCGAAAGTGCGCAAGGTGTCTCATTTCCCAAAGCGCCCCGCCCCCAGCATCAAACACCCCAAGGTCGTCCTTCTATTCTATCCAAAAGGGTCACACACATCACCAGACAGAGACATGGCACAGTCTGTGAGTGAAAACTTCTACTCAAGGGGTCATGCCATCAGCTACTCCTAATTACTGACCCCTTCCAGACCTTAGGAAGATACTCAGTCCTAGAAAGAAAACGACCAACATTCTTTTGGGGGGTAGTTAACAAGGAAGAGCAAACTGTTCACATTTTTGGAAAATTTACATAGAAATGTAAAAATATTCTAATATACATCCAAAATATACTTAAAAAAAAAAAAAAGAGGGGAAAAGAAGTAGTCCGTACCGGGAAAGGCTCCGCCCCCTCCTGGATCACAAACCCTTCGATAACATGCGTCAGGATTTGGGGTTTCACAATGGCCTGTGGTGGTTTATTCTCACCATTCTGGGGGGCAGTGCCGGTGATGCTGGAGGCAGAGTTTCCGTTCCCTGAGGTCATGCCGGGGCTGCTGAGGTCGGTCAGTGCATGAACAATGCCCTGCCCTGTCTCTGCACAGGGGAAAGGGGGAAAACAAAAGCAGGCAGGTGAGGAGCAGGGGACAGGCCCCATGAGAGCTGGGACTTGGCACGCACCCGACTTGGCTTGTGGAGCCCAGCCATATCCCCATGTCCGTCCCCCCCACCCCCAGCCCCCACAACCACTGACTTCAAAGCAGGGCAGTTTCAATGGACACAGCACCCAGCAGGACTATAGTCAGCTCTGCAGCAATGCAACTCATCAGCCAGCAGAGTTTCTGGATTTCCCAACTGTGCTAAGGACGTTCGACCAGGTTAAATAGACAGGTTGTGTCTTTGAGGAGTTAAGACTTTGGTCAGTATTGATTTGCGCAAACAGAGTAACATTTAGTTTAAGTGAGAAAATGAATTGGAGGAGACCTCACAAGTCAAGGCAGAATACTGCATTAGGTGTGTAGGAAAGGTTGGGGTGGGGAGGGACGGGGGGTGGGAAGGGGGAAGGCTCCACAAATCTGTACACAAATGTGTGGTTCCTTAGAGAAGGGTTAGATTTTTAAGTATCCAGTGAAATGTTAATGTACAGAAGTTAATGGGAAGAGAATTTAGGGCTGAGCCCTGAGTAAGCACTACAATGTAAGTCTCACTATTCAGAGACCAGTCACAGATTCTCGTTTTCCACCAAGAAGCCTCTGGGCAGAGTGGAGGTTATCAGGCTGTTTCTCCTGGTCAGTGCTCTCAATCAAGCCTCCTGTCCAGTTCCAGCTCCTGTCTGATACTCAGTCAACCCCTGCCTGCTGTCTCTCTGGAAAGCCCCAGCAGTGATGAAATGCCCGTCCAGAGCCAAAGCACGTGGTAACTGGCCCTCCTCTCACCCACTTCAAACCCGCCCTCTCACGGCTTGGCTTTCTCACTACTTCAGAGGTGTGAGAGGCATACCTCACTGCTGTGACCACCCCCCTCCCCAGAAACATTCTTCACCACCAGCTGTACGAGCTGAGGCTACCTTTAACCTTGAACTCCCTAAAAGGAAAAAAAAAGTCATTTTTTAAAAAACGGCAACAAACCTTCCAACATCATGCATGACCCAGTGTGTGCGCTATTACATACTTAAATGACTTTGGAGTACTTACTAAGTAATTTTTGAGAAAATATTTACAAGAAGGCACTCCAAGTTCATGTAAAGATCTAAAACTCCACCATGCAGTAAGAATCACCAGTGTCTAATTATGTAGCTTGGAGAAATCCAACTCATTTCAGGAAAGGCTTAATAACCGGTTCATTTTCTTACTAATCCTAGTGCTCAATAAACTAGAACAAATCTTTTTTTGTTGAGAAAGAGCTGCCCATGACACATGCCTGTGGTACTCGGACCTCTGCAGTAAACCTCAGAGCTGAGTAGGAGTCTGGCAAGAGATGTGATGGATGAGATTTTAAAGTTAATTTTTGCTTCAGGTCATCACACTGGCAAAGTTAGAACAATCCATGTGCTTAAAGTCACTTAAAAAAAAACCTGAGCGTTCTGATTTGTCTGGAGAGATGGAAGATTTGCCCCTTTTGGAATTGGTTGTTTTAAAGTATAAAGGTTTCTGGGACATGAGGGCAAGAAACTCTCCTTTACAATCCAGGGGTAACCAGAAAGACTGAATCAATCTCACAATCAATCAAATTAGGTTTCTCTGCTTTGAAATTCTGAATATGTAAGTTTAAAAAAATGTATTTTTAGAAGGTCACATTCCCTTCTAATTAAAAGCCTTGCAAACTATCCCCTGCCTAAAATGAGCTAGTTTACAGATGCACAGAGAGAGCGAGTCTGGCCCAATTCCAGTGTTTGAACCTGCTTGAGGGTTGCTACCCCATCGTCTTCTGGGCACTTGACTTCCTTCAGCGATGAAAGAACGCACCACCTCTGATGTAGTTTGTTCCCATCCTGTGTAGTTCAGCCCAAAGTTCTTCCTTGTGGGCCAAGAATCTCGGTCCTGTTGACTTCTACCCATTTTCCCTGGCTCTGCTCCTTAAGAGCACCCGGCACAGGGCTAAGCATACTGGTATGACAGGCTTAAGACACACTAGCTCAGGCCTGGCTTGGACACTGGTCTCCCATTCAAGTGAACGAGGGGCTGCAAGGTCACAGTGGGGACGAAGCAAGAGGCCAGCAGGGCAGAGCCAGCACTCTGGGAAATGCTCAGGGAGCGCCCCTGGGTCACGAAGGACGTCTCTCATGACCTCAGTGCATCTTCTCCAGGCCAGATCCCCTCTGCCCTTTCAGCTACTTCTTAAGTAAAACATCAGTGAAGTTCATCATCCTGGGGCTTTTCTGCCTATGTTTTAAAATCAGGCACTCAGTTAATCCTAACCCATCATTAATCTAAGACATCTGGGTGGCAAACTTTTCTTTTCAACAGTCCCACTTCTGAGTGGGCGCACAGTGGAGAGAAGTAAGCGACGTGCTTAATAAACTGTTTTATAAACTGACGTCTGTACCCTCTGGACTCTGGGATGTCTTCCGCCTCCTCTTTTCACTGACAGTCATCACCGAACAGCCTCTGATGTCTTGTCTCCTCTGGATCTCTCTTTCTGCTCCACTCCTCCACCCCTTCACCACCTGTCTCTTAAATCTAGTAAGCCCAGGGGATTACACTTCAGGTCCATTTCTTCAACAAATACAGCGGTGAGCAGATACAGCCACCACTTAGACGCTACAGACAGTGCTTGACGTTGGAAAGCAGAGACTTTTTGGAATCTAAGTTGGGGGAAAAAGGATCTCATTTTAGAGAACAAATGAATAAATTACTTCACCAAAACATTAAAATAAGAATCATTCCCCATTATAACTTCGGGACAGGTTGCAGGAGAGAGAGAATCCAAGGGACAAAGTGTTTTATGAACTTACAAAGAGGTTTGCAGCTTTTCATCTTTGCAACCATCTTGTAGGCTAATATGTCATCATCTGCTTTGGAAACAAAGGCGTTGGGCTATTTCTGGAATGACCAAACACAATCTCACCCCCTACCAGTGCAGCACACTGAGATTAATTTAATCTGCTTCCCGCCCTCCCAGACTGCTTTGCGCCTGCTTGGGGAAAAGCAGCTTAATAGTGAAACTTGCAGAAACCTGCCCTGCTGGCCCTGGGGCCAGATAAAAGACAAAGAAATACTCTATCTTTGGAATTTCTTCTTACTTAGTCTCACAGGTCTGGAGGCTCTAAGTGCTACTGGGTATTCCCACAGGTCTCAAGTACCTTCACAAAGAGTTAAGCACCTGAATCTGAAAGGTGGGAGCCAGGACACCAAGGGTACTAGAGGCTGTGGGAGTGAAATAAAGCCAGGCTTCCCTGGGGGTGGGGGTGGGGGAACGGAGGTAGAATCTAGCCTTTTATTCAAGTTGATTACAAAGGGCCCTGTATTTGGATCAGAATGAAGAGATCAGCATGGGAAAGCCTCAGGTACATGCATTTTAATTTCTAGGTTGTTTCTCAGTTCTTGTCTTGTTCATGGGTTCTGGCAGAAAAAGCTCCCACAGGGGAGGGAAGCCCTTCCCAACACAGGCAGGCAGAGGGCAATGTCTTAGCCACCTCTGTGTCTGGTCCAAAATTCCAATATATAGATACTTCATGTCTACTAAACTGGAATGGATGGAACCTAGGTCTTTCCTCTCCCTGTAAAAAGAATACATGTCCTCCTGGTATCCAAACAAGCAACATGACACCAGCTAAGATTTGCAAATTACTTTCTGAGGCGATGCCGGTAAGCTGGTGCCTGCCTACAGGAATGAGATTTCTGGGTTAAGGGCTATAAAGAATAATTCTTGGCCCGCTTTCCCATTACGGCAGGATTTGTTCCCAGCAGAAGGGAGATGATGGCCGGGCATGGTGGCTCGTGTCTATAAGCTTCAGCCTATGAAGCGGCCGGGGCTAGGGATCACGGTT
>PVHY01023833.1:0-20399 GCA_004024945.1 Uropsilus gracilis
ATTTTCTTTTTTTTTTTTTTTTTTTTTTTTTTTGAGACTAGGTCTCGCTATTTTTGCCCATGGAACCACAGGCTCTCATTGCCCGGGGTACCACAGACTCAAGCAATCCCAAGCCTCAGCTTCCCAGGTAGCTGGAATTACAGGCGCACACCACCACACCCAGCTATTTTTTGGGAACTAGGTTTCGCTACGGGCCCCAGGCGGGACTCGAACCGCGATTCCTAGCCCTGGCCGCTTCATAGGCTGAAACTTAGAGGCATGAGCCACCGTGCCTGGCTAGATCCATTTTTAATATTTTGAGAAACACCATGCTGTTTTCCACAGAGGCTGGACTAGTCTACATTCCCATCTTCCATGTACAAGTGTTACCTTTTTTCCACATCTTTCAACATTTTTTTCTGGGGGTTTGTTTGGTATGGGCCATTCTCACAGGAATAAGATGGTATCTCATTGTGATTTGACTTTCATTTCCCTGATGATAAGTGATTCTGAACTTATTTTCATTGGTCTGTAAGGCCATTTGTACATCATCTTTGGTGAAGTATATTTAGCTTTTTTTGTCCACTTTTGTTTGTTGGGGTGTTTATTAAGTCATGTAAGTCCTTTGTAGATCTGAAAGCTTATATTCTTTGACCAACATCAAATTACAAAATTTTATGTCTTTTGTGAAATTTTATACCCTCTTAATATGTTTTCATGTCTTATCATTTTTGGTAATTATTAATTTATACAAGGCAAAGCCAAAGTAGAGAAAATAGAGTTCTGAATTGTAAATTGAGACTGGTATTTGAATATGAACCAGAAAAAAAATTATCCTTAGAATACAGTAAAGACAAAGGAATTTTTAAAAAATTTGAAACTATGAGTGAGTTTCCCAACTGTTGCCGAAAAGCAGGAGTAGATAAATAAAAGATATTTCAGTGCTATAACTTTTTGGGTTGCTGTAACAAAAACACCACAAACTCAGTGGCTTAAGCAATAGGTATTTATTTCCCAAAGTTTTAGAGACTAGGCAGTCCCAGATCGAAATATTAATAGGACCAGTGCCTGGAGAAGGCCCACTTACTAGCTGATACACAGGCCTCCCCTCATGGTATCTGCCTTGCTCAAGATCACTACCTCTCATGCCTTCACTTTAGAAGGGCATTAAATGCATTGAGTGGGGTTCTCTCCTCATGCCCTAACCACCTCTCACAGACTCCACCTCCAACACATTGGGCTTCAGTATCTAAATTTTAGAGGTCACAAGCATTATAACTAGCTCAGGATGTATAAAGTGTCCTACTATTTATTTGTCTCTCTCTAGTGTCAAGCTCACCAGAGGAGACACAGAAGCTGTTATAGCAACAGCAGTTATCTAAAAGCAGTCAGTTTTTTTGCCTCTCCCTGTCAATATAAAAACTTGGGTATCCCTAAATTCCACCAGAACAATTTTGGGGGGTTGTAAAGGTCTGCCACAAAAGCCCCCATGTTTTCAGACACAAATTCACTCATGCACCACTCACTCAGTTTAGTATTTTTAAATGTCCTACCAATGTCTTGTTCAGGACCATATGCTGTCACCTTCAGTGATGTTTCAAGCACACACAGGCGGACACAGTGACCTTCTGAAAGAAGGCCGGAGGGTGACAAAACTGACCAGAATCTCTCTGGGCCGAGAGTTTGCGAAAATGGTGACATTTGTTTCTTTTAACTCCTGAGGGTCCAGCTAAAATGAAGCTTTCCCAGGAAAGCAGACCAAAGACATTTTAGTATTTGCATTTTGGAGGAAGCAAGAAAGAGAATCCACAGCCTCTGCTTACGTCCTTGTCCTGACTTGAGCCTTCCTCCTAAAATAATCATATCATTTCCTCAACAATAAGTGATGATGAGCATTTTTTCATATATCTGTTGATCATCTGCATATCTTCTTCGGAGAAGTGCCTATTTAGCTCTTCTGCCCATTTCATGATTGGGATTTCTTTTTTTTTTTTTTTGGCCTTTTTGTTGAGTTGAATAAGTGCCTTGTCAAGCATTAATATCAATTATCAGATGTGAGATGTACAAATATTTCCTCCCATTCAGTCAATTATTTCTCTGTTTTGGTCACTGTCTCTTTCACTGCACAGAATGTTTTTAGTATGATACAGTCCCATGGGAGAAATCCTATATTGTGAAAAACTAAACAAGGATGTTTGAAAAATACAAAATAGATTAGAATAACCAAAAATTAATAAAACAATGACATCACCTTCTCCTTATGCACACTTCACCTTTCTAAAATAAAAGCAAAAAGCAAAAATTAAACTGACCCTGCAGTCAATGCAGTCTTCTCCAGTTAGTTTACGCATTACCCAGGGAGGGAACTAATGTCCCAAAGAGTCTCAGCTGCCCTGCCCAGATTCATGCCTTCTATGTTCTGAGACCCTCTCAGGAAATGTGAAGAAAAGAGAACCTGGCTCTCACTCTCTCACCTTGGGCTACATAACAAGTACTTTTCGGCCCCCTGCCTGCTTAAAATTACACCAATCCAGACAGGGTGCCCTTTATTTAAGACTCAGATCCCACTGGAGTGGCAGAAACAGCTAATATTATTTTAAATAGATTGAAGCCAGGTTTAAGGGGTGATTTTTTGTTAGTTCAAGCCAATAAGACCAACTAGTTCTTTTTATATCCTCCAGAACAATGGGGAGGTGTTTGGTTTTATGGGGTTTTTTTTTGTTTTTTTTTTTTTTTAAATCTCAACTGACTCATTTGGTGGGAATAAATTCACATGTCAGCATGTGGTCTGACCAGCATGACCTCTCCTTTGGAAAAAAAAAAAGTCCATAGTGTTTTCAAATTAAGGTATATTCAGCAGTTATATGTTTTTGCTGTAATTTCTCCTAAGCAAAAAGCATCTAAGCAAAAAGCATGTCTCTGAGAAGCCCCTGCAAAAAGATGAATCAACATCAGCACCATTCTTTCAATCTGATCCTTTGGTCCAAAGAAACAGAAACCCATTTCAGTCAGCTTGAGTGAAGCCTGACTTACTGCCAAAAGAGAGGAGTATTTCCTGAAACTTGAAAACATAAACCTAGGAAACCCAGATCTGTTCATAACTCAGGGCTGGCTCAATTAGAATATTTTTTGCCATTTTCCCTAACCACACCCTGACATTCTCTCATCTCTACTTCCCTCTGCACCTTTGCTCCATCCTCTGGCTTCTCTTGACAGATTTAATCTGTTTACTAGGCAATATTCAGGGCATAAAATGGCTGCCTTCATCTCATCTTCCACTTGAAGAACTTCCAGGGAACAATAGAGTGAATCTCTTTGCCTCTTCAGTCAAATCTTTATATTTACATGAGTTCAGATGTTGAGTCAGATGTTTCTGATGTACTTGTTAAAATAATAGTTCCCTAATCCCACATCTTGAAAGACCACAAAGGTCTGAAAGAATGTGGGATGATCTTTGTACACACCCCAAGTGTGCTTACCACATTTCTGCACTCACACACCTTGTAGTGAAGTCACTTCTTTTCTCTCTGGAAGAAAGTGAGATGAAAGACAAACTCTGCATCTTAATGAACCTTATATCATGTTTAGTTTTTGTAGAAGTGCTCAATAGAGATAGGAATCATTCTCTGAAGGTTCAATATATAATGTTTATTTTTTGAAAGAAAAGGGGGTGATTATTTCTTTTTAATGATAATGATTATGATACTAGCTTTTAAAAAATTCCCTCCATCAAACCCATATCAAGTGGGGAGATTATGCTAATATATTCCAGTATATTCACCATTTGTTAGATGAAAATCACCTTTTGTTTTTATCAAAATATTCTAATGAAAAGCATGCAAATAATCCCTTTGACTTAGGAGTTCCACTTCTCAGTGAAACTGAGGAAATGTCACATGATTACTCAAGATAGCTGTACTTGGGGGAGGAAGCATCTATCATATAAATTAAAACTACATATTCCAGCATCTGAATTGTGTTGCCTGAATTTTCTGATTAGTTACTTCTATCTTCCACCTCAAAGCAGAGGGTACAAGAAAATGAACCCTGGAATAGAAAAGACAAAGAAGAAAATACTAGTGAACTACTCTACCATGAATCATGACCAAAGTCTGTTTTTATTTTTCAGTTCATCTTTTGTTCTTGAAGTGAGCAATTTTCACAAAATTTCCATTTGACAGTAGCTGTTATTTCTCATCCTTCATTATAAACTACAAATGCCTGAACCTAATGTTTGTGATTGCCAATTCCACTGTGCAATTCTACTTCCAATAATAGATGATGAGGCTTGGTGAAAATGCTTACTTCTATTTTAAAAAAAAGTTTTTATGAATGGCTAAGTTTATTATTCTAGTAGAGTGTTGACAAGCATGGCAGAAACTAAAAATATAATTCCTTTTAGAAATAAAATATTCAGCATTTTGACTAGCTAAAGATTTATTTGGCAGTAATTTCTTGGTTAAAATTTCCCTGAGGTTTGTTTATATAGCTATTTTGGTTCTTTATTTTAAGTATATCAGCATTTTTCCACAGTTTCAAGCTATTCTCATTTCAGCATGCAGGAAGTTAATAGGTAGTACAGAAGCTTGTTACTTTAGTTCTAGTGAAAACAGAATTGGCTAAAGAAGATCATGCTTCCTGGTGTCCTGAAGAACCAATGAGGAGAGCCATGAGCTCAAACTCATCATAATAATCAGAAGCAACCATTGAGATCACCAAAGGGATAAACTCAGTAACACTTGGGTTGGAGTAACCTGCAGCCACTGTCTGTGAATATGGAATAAAGACTACTTGGAGTTTTGTCTCTCTGATGTGAAACAAAACTCCATAAAATTTTTAAAGAAGCATGAAAGTCATTTAATTCCATTAAAGCTGCTGTCCACCTCCATGATAAATTTATTCCAATGGTACCATCATTCTTCAGACCATCTGTAGAATTCCTGTTTGGAATTGTCCTCAGATAAAATTTATGAAATGCATCAGTTTCTAATCACATATGAATGGGATTTTAAAAGACTAGATTACTCAATTTATTTACCACATTGGGCTCAAATGTCTTCTGCACTTTCTACATAACAAATGTTCTCACAAAACCAAAATTTGCCACCAATAAATCCTTCAAAACTTCATGCCTTGGTCTAAGACAAGAATTCCAATAAGAGAATTCCAAAAGGAATTAGAATAATGGAAAAATCACAGAATAACTGCACAGTCTTCCAACCTATCCACTCTGAACTGATTTGTAAGATCAGGCAAACTTAAATTAAAAAAAAAAGAGGCAGAGATAATTTTTAAACCAACCCCTGAAAGCTGAAAATAGCTCTATAGCTTTAGAAGGGAGCAGAGAGGAAAGATGAGAATGGGGGCTGAGGGGAGTCAATGGACTATATTGGAGGACTATGGGTGTTTCTGTGGTGGAAGAGCTACAGTATCAACACCTGAGGAGGAAAATCTTATAGTGTCAAAACACTAGCGAGGATGGAAAATGATGATATGTCAATAAAAACTATAAAAAGAAAGTCCTAACATTCTTTCGTTCAAATAGCAGTGAATGTGCACCTGCCACTGTCCCAGGGGTCTTCAAGGACATATCAGACAACCTTTTATGGTTTCTGTGTAGACAATGTCATCCTGTCAGCCAAGAAAAAAAATACGTCTTCATGAATCATGATTAGTTCCCCTGCTTCTCCTGGGTGCAGGCCTTCCCTCTTCCCTCCATGCCCCACAACCCCACACACAAGCCTACTTGATGAGCAAGCAAAACAGAATTGTTGGTACTGAAATTTACACTAAAGAAACTTGCTCATCCACCCAAGATTCTCTCATTGTTAGAAATCATTACCCAATTACTCCCCCAACTCCAAAAACAATAATCAATGGTAACCAATATTCTAAACCACATTTCTAAAATCTCATCAAACTCTTCTCATCAAATGAATATGTAATTGTACCTCCAGCTTTACCAGTGTCCTCTTGATATATAGCCAATGAATATGCCAGTTATAAATCATCCTTTTAAGTTATCATTATATGAATGAGTAGTGTGCATAACTGAAATTCATGGATATAATTAACCGTATCTATCCTGTTAATTATTAATTTGGAATTAAGAATGGACATTGACTCAACTTAAACTATTGAGGCTATTGGTTCAAAGTAGATAAGAATTCCTTTGTTTTCTTTGCTTGTATAGATGTATCTTGAAAGATGTTTCTGTGGTACAGGTCATTAAGTGTTTTGCCTATGTTTTCTTCTATATATTTTATGGTTTTGGATCTTATGTCCAAGCCCTTTATCCATTTTGAGTTAGTTTTTGTGTATGGTGTAAGGAAATAGTATAGATTCATTCTTTTGCATATAACAGTTCACTTTTCCCAGCATCATTTATTGAAGAGACTATCCTCGTTCCTGATGGTCTCACTTATATGTGGAATGTTGAGAAAACAAACAAAAGGACAAGAAAAAATTTAAAACTAACAAACAAAACTAAAGCAAAACTTTAGCAAAACTAAAGCAAAAAGCAAGGGAGGAGAGGGAAGGGTGAAATCAGGGAAAGGATGACCACAAGAGATTAAGATGATGGTTCATGGTAAAACGGTGGTGGGAGAACCTTGTGTGTGTGTGTGTGTGTGTGTGTATGTATGTATGTATGTATGTATGTATGTATGTACATGAATCAATTTTTAAAAGGAAAAAATAAAAAAGTGGGTAAGAATTCCAAAAAATTCAAGAACTCAAAAAAGCCTTTGTGAAAAAATGAAAGAATTCAAATTAACCTGTGACACTTTTTTCTGTGACTTTATTAATATCCCTTAGAGCTATGGGAATATATTTTTAAGTCATGTAAATCTGCTCTGCCTTTTTATAGTCTAGTCACCTTTGTGGACAGGAATTTAGATAAGTGATTGGGATGAGAATAGTGTTTGATTTTGTATAAAATCGAGAGATAATGATTGAATCTTTGATCCAATCTGAATGATATCTTATCTCAGGAAGAGTAAAATTCTTTATCCTTCACACTTAGCATCTCTCAGCTCCATTCTTACTGTTTTTCCCCCTGCTCCCTTGGCTTTGGCCTTACTGACCCCCTTGTTTTTCCATAAACATACTAACTTTGCTCTATCTAGACCTGAACATCTCCCTCCTCTTAGCACCCCGGGAATGGCCACATGGCCAGCTCCCTCATCTCTTCAAGTATTTATCCCAATACTGCTTTCTCAATTCAACTTTCCCTGTCCACCATATTTAAAATTTCATATTATCACACCCCACAAATGCTGTTTTTCTTACTGACTGCAGAGAATTCATAATGTATCAAGTGAAAAAAATGTTGAAACTTTATAATCAGATGCTGAGATTTTATAGTCTGATCACGTTAGGTAAATGAATGTAGAAACTTCCAGCCCAAAGTGACAATACCCTGGTTACCTACTTTGGACCAATTCTACTTCTATTCTCTAAGGAAACATTAGATTATTTTCTTTTTTAGATAGAAAAGTAATCTCTATAGAAATTTAGGTCGTGCCATTTCATATCAAACTGAGATAGCACTCACAGTATTTAAAACCAAATGGTTTCTGTCTTTTTCTTTTTGACTTGTTTCTGCTAATATGACTTCTAACTACATCCATGTTATCATAAAATCATCAAATTTGTCATTTTTAATTGATGAATAATATTCTATAGTGTATATATACCATATTTTTTTTATCCAGTCATCTGTTTTGGGGCATTTAGGTTGCTTCCAAGTCCTTGCAATTATAAATAGTGCTGCAGTAAACATCTGAGCACAGGTGTCCCTTTGTACACACATTGAAACCTCTTTTGGGTAGATTCCCAAGAGAGCAATTGCTGTGTCAAATGTAGTTCCATTTTCATTAATTTGAGGGTCTTCCACACAGCTTTCCATAGTGGTTGGACCAGTTTACATTCCCACCAGGAGTGTAAGGGTGTTCCTTTCTCTCCATCTCCATGTCCTCACCAGCACTTGTTGTTGCCCATTCTTTGGATGTGGCTTATTTGTTTGTGATGTACATGTACATTTTTTTCTTCAGGAAAGAGGAAAAAAGGAAGAGTCCCCTACTCTATCTTGTCTTCTACTAGTCTATTATACACCTACTTACTTTGTACCTATTCATGATAAATGATGGATTTACTCTTTTAAAATACCTTGTAAATGCATAAATGCATGGTCAGAAAATAGGTAGATTTTAGACATTGGATTGAATCTTTATTCTTTAGATATTCTGTGGTGCTTATATATACCAGGCATTGATTTTGGTTTTGAAAATACAAAAAGGAAGACAAAGTCTCTTTCCCAAAGAAACTTTAAGTTTACCGGGAATGGACAAATCAATAACTACAAGGGTATATAATAAATGCACTAAGAAAATAAGGACAAAGTGTTTTAGAGGCATAAAGGAGATAGTGAATTATACATTCTGGAAAAGTTGAGAATTATCCTATTTTTTATCTGCCACCTTTGGTCTAGACTTGTATAGCATCTGTAAAGTGGGTGAATTATGTGTGCTGTGCACCCACCCACTCACCCCCATACAGATTCCAGCATAAAGTTGTATTATGTTCCTATTTCACAGATGAAAAATTCAAGACATGCACTTCATAGAGTTTGGGGCAGCTTCAGGTACTTTTATGCCTTCTCTCTGCCTTATTTGCTAGGGAATATTGTGCAACAGTGGACCTTCATGATTTCCAAGCACTCAGAAAAATGCTGCTTGACCACTGAACAAATTCTTCTTGATTGCTTTGGATTAAGAATTGCTACTCTGCTGAAAATAAGCCAAAGTAACAGTCAGGAAGCGAGATATTTTGCTTGAGCAGAACATAAACCAAAGCTGGAAATGGGGGCCACTCCCGAGTCTGTGATTTCCATCACTAAATCCTTGCTTCCAGACCTCAGGGACATAGCTTCACGGTCTGCCTTTTCCAAACTCACTTCCCATTGCTTTCATTCTGTGGCTTCTAGGCCTGTTTCAAGAATGCAATGAAAAACTATAATTTCATGGAATATTATGCAATTCTTTCAAATGGAAGGCCACTAAAGTTGTCAAATTTCATTGATTATCAAGGCATGTAGGTGACTGACCAAAGGTTAATAATGGGAATGGTTCATACAAGGAAATGAAATGATTCCAAGTAAATTTGGACCTCTCCATGTCTTTTTATGAGTGTTTTTTCTCTGAGGACAGATAGACAAAGAACAGAATAATGACTCTGGTATCGCTGTGATGAACAAACCCCAGGTCTGTCAGGCCTCGAGGCTGGGTTAACTCACAGTGGGGCCTCAGCGGAGCTATTTTAACTTCTTTCTAGCTTAGGCGCCCAAATATAAAAATAAATTCAGAAAACTATATTGAATCTTTTAAGCACACAGAGCAAATAAAACCCATTTTTATTTCATCAAAACACTATTTCTATGGATGGAATATTTATATATCCCAAAACATAGGTTGAAACTCTAACGTAATGGCATTTGGAGATGGAAATTTTGGAGGGCCTTGAGGATAAGCTTCCATGATGGTGACACAGGGTAGCGACACAGTTAAAAATTGTATGGGTGCCTTAATGTCCTGGTGGGCAGAGTCTGAGAGAAAGACCCACAGGAGAGAAAATGAGAAATGGGGGAAAGGCAGATAAAAAGGACAAGCGAGGAGAGAGGAAAAAGGAAAGAGATGAGAATGGCAGACTGAGAGAACAGACCCACGTGGCCTGGCCAGGGGAAGCCCCCTGGAAGAGTGAACTGGTGGTGGCAAGGAGCCCTGGTGGGAGAGTGGCCGGCAGAAACACAGCCAGTGTGGAGTTAGATGCCAGAATGGCAGGTCAAGGGGTTTTAGGGCTGCTGAGGGCAGGCCTGGTAAATGTGGTCAGATACCGTGAAAGGCAGGCATGGTAAAAGAAGTGTGTGGAGCCTCAGTAAAGTGGCATATTTGGAAAGCTGAGTTTGTATCAGCATCTGTTGGAAAAGTTTGAAGAGCCTTGGAAAAGTGGAGTACCTCAGAAAGCTAGAGAGAGAAGAAGTAAAGAGAAGATGCTGGAGAAGGACTGGACTTTGCAGGGTGCCTGCAGGTTTGGAGGGGCATCATCTTGGACATGTGTTTGGAACTTTCGGACTAAATGGTCCTTGCGATCAGATAACTGGACACTTGTGGCATTAAGGACTTTTCGTTTTCCTGGTTAATTTCCCTTGATAATAAAAACCTGTTGTTAAATTGCATCTGACTACAACTGCTACACGCAGGTGGTATGGATCTGAGGGAACCTGGGTGCCAGAAGCCACATTTTAAATGTGGCATGTTGGTTGGAGGCTTCTGCTCCATTTTGCGCCCAATTTCAGTGGGACTAGTGTCTTTATAGTCTCCTTCTTCGTGTAAGAACATGAAGACAGCCACTTGCAAAATAGGGTGGGTCCTTACCAGATAGCAAATCTCCTGGCACCCTGTTCTTGAACTGTCTAACCCCTAAAATTGTGAGGAATAAATATTTTCTGTCTTACACAAGGAAAACAGACAAAAGGACAGTTTAAAACTGTCAGCAGAACTGAAGCATAGAACAAGAAATGGAGAGGGAAGTGAAATCAGGGGAGGAATACACACAAGAGATTAAGATGATGATTCATGAGTGACAAGGTGGTGGGAAAACACTGGGGTAGACAATGATGTAAGATATCTATATGTGCAATAAATCAAAAAATAAAATTAATTAAAAAATTTCTTAGTCACATAGTCTATGATAATTTGCTATAACAGCACACACTAAAATTATTTAGAACACAATGTAAATAACACATAGTGAGAGATTCCCATGCTTTTGATATTAGAAACTCTTTGTTTTGGGTTTATGACATCTCTCTCACTAAATAGACAAACAATTTATATTTAGTACATTTTTAATGATAAACAGTGGCATGTTCATAGCAAGAAATTGAAAGAGTACAGAGTCTGAAAAGAATATAAACCACTAAACCAAACAATGCTGGAATAAAATACTTATCCATTGGATGTAGTCATGGAAGTGGAAACAATAAATTTTAAAATATGTACATTCTAAATTTTGAGAGATATTTTTCAAATTGTCTCCAATTTATCTGACTCTAATTTATGTCTTTTGTGTTATTGTGCTTGTTCCCATATACCCTCCTGTACTGGGTATTATCAAATGTTCACATTTTAACTATTTTAAAGATTAAAGAGTGGTTTCTTGGTTCTAATTTTCATGAATTTATTAGGAAATTGAACAAAGTCATGATTTTCCTTAAAGTTAATTGAATGTCCTTATTTCAGAAAGAATTTTATAAGTCTACTTGAGATAATGAAAATGCTCTGAAAAAATCTAATACATTAAGGATAACCTACTTTATGCTAGAATAACAAAAATAGAAGCTACATTTTAAAAAATTAAAATAAAATTTGACAGAAAAGTAGGAATGGAGAAAAGAATAAAAAGAAGCCATGACAAGTGTAATATATAATAATCAAGAATATAAATGAATTAAAACCCACCTAAAGACAGAAGCCTTCATAATTTATTATAATTACTACTAATATTATTTCCAAGAAGTGTATCTTTTAAAAGATACAGAAAAGAGAGGAATAGAAAACATAAACCAACGCTGGGCACGGTGGCACATGCCTCTAAGCTTCAGTGTATAAAGCGGCTGGGGCTAGGGATCGCCGTTCGAGTCCCGCTCGGAGCAACTCAGCGAGACCTAGTCCCAAAAATAGCTGGGCGTGGTGGCGCGCGCCTGGAAAACTGAGGCTGGGGATTGCTTGAGTCCGTGGTACCCCGGGCAACGTGAGCCTGCGGTTCCATAGGCAAAAATAGCGAGACCTAGTCTCAAAAAAAAAAAAAAGAAAGAAAGAAAAAAGAAAAGAAAACATGGACCAAAGAAATATGCAATGGCAATGCTCATATTTATGCATGTATAATTACATTTAGTTTCATACTAATATTAAACAAGACAAGGTTAAAAAATCATGAAGTATAATTTTTGGGAAAAGATGGATTACTTAGAAATGGTGTTGACTGATTACATGGAAACTATTTAAGCTGGAGGACCACCTCACATCATAAAGACACATGATTAATAGAAGAATGTTGGAAAATTTCTTGGAAAAGTCTACAAAAAAACATAAACAATAAAAAGTGAAGGTTAATGGACCTTCACTTAACTTTTTGATAGCATCAGAAAAGACCTCAGGCCAACTAATAAAGGTTAATTTAGTAAGCAATATTTTTACATTGTATTCATTCACCTAATCTTGCTAACTGTCCTATGAAATAGACGGTGTCATCATTCTATTTTGCAAATGAGGAAATCAGGCACAGAATAGGTACTTATATTGGGTCACTTCAAGTGTGTAGGAGTAGGAAATGTACCCTAGCAATTGACTCAAAGGTCCTGGTGTTTAACCACTACCCAAACTTTCCTCTGCAAGACCACACAGACAACCTGAGCACAGGGGTGAGAGACTGGGACAAAGTATTTTCAGTATCTTACATGATAGAATAAATAAGAAATCATACACATTGGCACAAGAACAAAAAGGAAAACCTGTAGAAAAGTGGGTATAGAGTATAAGCAGACAATTCACAAAAGAGCAAACTCAAATTGCTACATATGTAAACAAATACTCTGTTCAGCTGATAATAAAGACAAATGCAAATTTTCCAAAAGCTAGATTTCACTGACTTTACACTAGGTGCTCTCAGACCTGTCTACTGTAGGTGTGATGATGAGTAAACAGACACACTTTGCTGGCCACACTGTCTACCTGTACTTCTTCCAGTCCCAGGCAAGAGACATCCTTGAACCCGGATCTTCATTATGTCCCACAATAATATTTACAATTGTAGATTGTAAATATTATTATTGTAAATATTATTTTGCTTTCTTTAAACTCACAAAGTTAGTTGCTTATATCTCCCCTGTGACACCACATGCTGCCTTCTGCAGTTATTTGGGATTTTGTCGTGCAGCTTGCCTTCCAAGGGCGGCATCTCTCAGTCATCTAGAATTCTCTGTAATATTAGCATAATATTTTGTATGTAACAGCACTCTAATAAATAGTTATTGAAATAAGTGAAAGTGTGGTATGTTAAGCTGCCAGCTAGTAGTCAGAAAACCATATGAGCTTTGAAAATGAAGGAAAATGAAGGGGAAAAAATGACAAAGTTGAATTAGATTCATATGCACTAAAAAGCTCTAGAAAGTGAACTTTCCAGTGTGCTCTACAGAACACAAATCCTATAAAACACTATCTGAAGAAAGAGTTCTGGGTCAAGGATTTTGAATATACACCCGCAGAATATATACCCCCTACCCACCTAACCCTTTTGGGAACCACAAGATGTGTTGTGCTGGGGGCAACTTGCTCCAGCTTGCAAAGTCAATGATTTATTTAGGAATTTTATGAGTTAATGGTTAGACATGATCATTATTAAAAACAAAATGCTATTGCTTATAATTAAATAAATTTTATTTAAAACAAAAGCAGTGAGTACTCAAAATAATACTTCCTAATTGTTTTACATTTTGTCTTTATGTATATTCTTAAAGCTATTCATATCTGTTGCATATGTTGTGGACAACCAAATAATGGTGTCCACTGTAACGCTCTTCCCATCTGATGTGCTTGTAACTTAAAATCAACCAAGGTGGGACTGTTTACACCACAGAAATCAGTAGATGGTACAAAGTAGGTTCTTTTTCCTCCAGAAAACTGGTTAACTGTTTGCCAGGTGATTACCTGGTCACAGATATATCTGTACTAAAACCCATGCTAGCTCTACATGATATATACCAGCTTAAACAGCCTTTTTTTTTTAGTTGAGGTAACGATAGTTTCTAATATTGCTTAAGTTTAAGATGTATAGATCTATACTTTGATATTTATATAATCTCTACCAAAATTCTAGCTTCCATCTACCACCATATAACTGCCTTTGTTTACCCATTTTATCTACCCCCTCATCCTCCATCCTCTCTGGTAACCACCATCCTGTTATCAGAATCTGCTGATTGTTTACTTTATCTTTCTCATATAAGTGAAACCTATGATGTTGGTCTTCCTCCCTCTGACTCTCATTTAACATAATCTCCTCAAAATCCATTCACATTGTCACAAAAGGCAGTACTTGATCCTTTTTCACTGATGAGATAGTATTCCATTGAGCATATACCCTATACTGTATCCAGTCATCCCATCCATCAAGGGGCACTTTGGTTGTTTGTATATCTTGCCTATTGTAAATAATTCTACAATGAAATAGGAGTACATATATATTTTCCAATTATTGTTTTGCTTTCTCTGGATAAATATCTAGCTAGACTATATGGTAATCATATTTGTAATTGAAAAAAATCTCCATATTGTCTTCCACGGTGACTGCATTGTTATATCACAATAAGAGTACAAGGGTTCCCTTTCCTCAACATACTCACCAACACATTATCTTTTTCTGATATTCTACTAAATGTGAGGTGATATCTCATTGTGGTTTTGATTTTACATTTTCCTAATGATAAGTAACAAGGAATAACTTTTCATGTAGGCACTTTCATATTGGCAATATATACGTCTTCTTGGAAGCTCTACCCACTTTTCAAATTGGGCTGATTTTGTTATGTTGTATGAGTTGTTTACATGTTTCAGATAGTAACCCCTGGTCGAATGTACAATTTTCTCTCATTGAGTAAGATGACATTGTTTTGACAATGGCTTCTTTCGCTCTATGTAAGTTTTTTGCTTTGATAGATTTTTATTTGTTTATTTTTTCTTTTGATTCTTTTGCCAATGGAGTCAAAACTCTAAAGACAACTCTAAAGTGAATGTCAAGGAACTTACTGCCTATGCCCTCTTCTAATCATGTTACAGTTTTGAGTCTTACATTCAGGACTTCAATTCATTCTGAGTCAATTTTTATGCATGGTGTTTGATATGGTTTAATTTCATTCTTTTGCATGTGATTGTGTCCAGTTTTTCCAGCACTACTTATAGAAAATACTTTCCTTCCCTATTATGTGTTTTGCTCCATTGTCATAAACTAGTTGCCCCCAACTTAACTGTATAAATCACTGTTCTGAACTACATTTGCTCATTAACCTGTTCTAGCATATCTAAACCAATTACATCCT
Organism: Uropsilus gracilis; assembly: GCA_004024945.1. NCBI lineage: Eukaryota > Metazoa > Chordata > Mammalia > Eulipotyphla > Talpidae > Uropsilus > Uropsilus gracilis. Next base: position 15,134 of record PVHY01023833.1, read on the forward strand.
GAGACACATACTTTGAGAAAAGTTGAACTAAGTGACTGATGAGAACTTTTCCAATTCTTATAGCATAGATAAATGATAATCTCTCACATATAAATTTACTGTGCCCACTTTTTAGTATGTCAAATTATTGGGGATATATAGATAAGACTATCTAATCTAGCTACAAAAATAAAGCCAAAACAATTTTAAAAATTCCCTATTTCCTAGCAAATATTAATTAATTATTATTCCTCAGCTCAAAGAAATCTGGTTAAGAGCAGAATATTATTTAGAACATTCTACTTTCATTCCATTTATCAACAGTAACAATATATCTAAATCTTATTCTTTCTATCTGTAAAATGGGATATGTCATAGAATCCTTGAGAACTACATGAGCATTACATAGAGTTGTGCAATCATTATATATGAAAGGAAATATGGTTTGTTTTTTCTGAAAAAAAAAAAAAAGGTAAATATGGCTCATGAGCTTCTTTAGCTTGTTTGCCAGATCTGAGAAGCCTGCTCTCAAAGGCCCACAACAAAGTGGACTAATCAATTTTGGCTCATACTCCAGAGTATCCTAACCTCCTCACTGCAATGTGATAGCTCAGCTGTGATTAAGATGCCCCCTAACTTCATGGCCAAATTCAATGGAAACTGCAGTATGTTTTCAAAAGATCTGATCACAACCAAGTGTTTTCAAACTGATAGTAAATGTGAAAGAGGTAGATTAGTCCTGCAAGGCATGGAATTCATGGCAGGGTATTTTCCAGAAGTGGCCCTTATAATCATAAGTAGCAATGTTTCTAAGGTTCACATGCAATTTGACTTAATCCCCAAAGAAAGGTGATTTTATCTTTCAGATCAGCTTTATGTGGCACAGATCCACTTTGGAATAGTATTTTCAAAAACATGGACACTTCCACTTTTGCTAAGGGCCTGAAAATGTTAACCTGACTCTTAGGAAGTCACTTTTCAAAGGTGAGGATGAAGAGAAGGAAGGAGAAGAAAGAGGAAAATTCTGTAGCTTTAGCTGTTTCTCCCTTTAATCTCTAAGCACATGAAAGGATGGCAAAATGCCCAGTACATGCTTCCTGCTTTCACTGGCCTACACCCAAGGATTTGGGTCTCTATCTGAGGTTCACAGTACAGTTCTCCTTCTGCTTTTGCCTGCAGTGGCAATATTTTAGATGCTTGACAAGCAGAGCAGCAAGGACAACAACTCGCCAGAATGGACTCTGGCTGTCAGTAGTCCCGGAGAGCCAACCCAAGATGTTGGAACCACAGGGACCATGGTGGAAAGGGAATCCTGGGGAGACAGCTGTTGAACAACCCCATTGTACACAGGTCATATTTTAACAACGATAACATTACAGAACAGAGTGAGAGGCCTCCTGAGACTCCCAAACTTGTCCACTCTAAATGAATTCTGCCATCCACCAATCAAGACAAAGCATACTTTTGGTGCATAAGGGCCTTCAATGGAAAGGAAATTTAATACAATTAGTGTGCTATGAAAAGTAGAGAAGGGACAGAATGGATAAAATAGTTTCCACATGAAACATCCAAACTTGCCCAAACCCTCATGGGTAAATGCCCAGTCAAATAGGATTGGCCCAAAACAAGGCCACTTGCAGTCCAAAATCTTGGCACAAGTCTAAGGTACCTTCTGGTAGAGATCCATAGGAAAGAGGCAGATGGGACCAGGCAAGTCTGGAAGGCAAAGAACAAAATCAAAGTCAAGGTAAAAGCTGCCATTGTCAGCCTCCCACAAGACTCTCACCCATGTCAGTTTCAAATGTCCCACAAGGCTCTCTGGTGGTCTAGTGGTTAGGATTCGGTGCTCTCTCTCAAATGTCTCACAAGTCTAATGTCAAGAAGCAAGTGCAGCTCCTTCACATGTCTCTCTACTCCACGTGCCTTCTCCAGGTCTCTTTCTTGCTCCTTTCTCCTTTCCACCCAGTATTCTCTAGCTTCTCCTCGCTGTTTAGCTCCACCCTTCCTTGGTGTGGCAGGGAAATGGGAACCTTCCCTTTCCCTGGAGACTGTCTGAATTTCAGCCCTGCTTGCTTGCTTCTTCAGATGTAAGACATGGCTAATGTCACATTTTCCGGTTTCTTGACTAGGCTCATGTATGATAATTCAGGTCTGTGCAATTATAGAGTTGCTAGTATACAGTAAATATATATATATGTATATATATATATATAATATCCAGCAGTGTCTTGTTAAGGAATAAACAGGGCACTGATATTCATTTACCACTGACCCCTGTATCATAATGTTCAGTGCATTCATCTATGACTGTCATCTTATTCCATCCTCAGAACAGCTCTGCTGGATAAAGCTATTCTCACTAAGACTGCAGATGACACCATATCTCAGGTGGTCAACTTACTAGCTCACGGTCACACAACAAAGTCACACAAATTCATGCAAGGATCTGTATAGCACCTGGCACCCTAAGGAAATTCCTTCTACTGTAGTGGATAATGAAGTAGAAATCACAGGCTTTGGCCCCACACTACCTGAGTTTGACCCATTCTCTATCACTCAGCTAGCTGTGTGATCTTAGATAAGGTACTCAACAACTGTATTCTCTATTCAGACTCCTAATTTCAAAAATGGAATTAATGGCATCTTCAGTTTTGTGGATGGATTAAATGAGTCAGTCTTTAGAACATTCTTGGATTTTTATAATCACCCAATAAATGGATGTCCTTGAATCTCTCAAGACTGCCATCCAAGTCCAGCTCATTGTGGCTCAGAACTCCCTAAGCTAATGAAATCTACTTCTTAGTATCACTTAGTTTCTACTCTCAAGGCAAATATCTAGGAAAGTAAATTCTTTGGGTTTCACTCCTGTTTTATTTCAGATATATTTTGAAATTGGCTATATTTTTATTTTACTAAGTTGACTGATTTATCAACAGGATGAAGTCTACAATGCTAAAAGAAGCAGGATAAGCAGCTGAGCAGGATTACAGAGACAAGGGGAGCAGGCTGATTTGGGCAGGGTATTGGCTTATGGAATTTTTTTAAAAAAGAACTGAATGCATTCATAGTGCATTATTAATATTCAGAATATTAGTAATGCATTATTCATGATATTAATGCATCATCATGATAATAATGCTTTATTATTATTTATGCATGATAAAGAAAACCAGTCAAGAGATGATTGCCATCAAAAAGTTTGTTATTCACAGGTTCCAAGAGGAAGCCTATACTCACACCATGTAGGGCCAATAGGGATGTACCAGGCTTGTAAGAGGAAGGGAGAGAAGCAGGTGCTACAGGCAAGAGCCTTTACTGTGGCTTCTGCAGAAGAGAATGAGGCAGGGTAAGCCCATTAGGATTAGCTACTTTGAATAAGTTCAGTGGACTCTGAGGTTTAGGAGCTATCCCTCATTGTGGGGTACCTGGACTTGGGATGTCTGTGCAGGTGAATAATGGCCCTGAGTATGAGTCCAGACAAGGTTGGGTATACTCTCCAGATTGGTTGATTTGTATTTGAAAACTGTGTTTGTAAACAAGTTGTTTATTCTCACTAACACGGGAGCTAATACAGGAGACTCAGTCCCTCTTGAGACAACAAGATACCAGGTGTCAAGGGGTCATAAAAGTCATGGTTAACACACTGCAGCGCCAAGCACACAAGAGAGTGATTGGGGGCTGGGGGGAGTGGGTGAGCACAGCCTCTGGAGAAGCACCTAAGCAGGTTTCCTCAGTAGGACCCATGTCTCTGTCTCTCCCTCATCACCCCATCATGAGGGGGGACCTCCAAAAGCTAGCACTTTCAACTTACTACCTTTTCATCTCTGCCTCTGTTTTGTTACCCCTGCTCACTTCTTCCTGCCTCCTCTACCAGCACCTCATTGGCAAATTCTTGCTTCCTCTGCTTGGTCCCCAAAACTCTTGCTCCTAAATCCTTGTTTCACCAGAATACAGGATTCCTGTCACACACAAACCCTTTGAATTAGCATATACAAACGGGCTTTTTACAGAATACACATGGGCAACAAAGACATGTACAGATTTACAATGGAGCATATTCATCAGTGAGTATGAACTGCTGGGTATGGGCTTACATTTCAATGGGCTTTGTCAAATGTGACCTGTGCCCTCCTCAAAGGGCAGGGTCAGGACAGTGCTATGAAGCTGACCAGGCTCAACTTTTGGGCAAATAGCCCAGATGCCTTCTGAATGGTTGGAGTTCACTATGTCTTCTCTGTGTTACACCACACGGACAGATGCACCGAGAGACCCCAAGGAGATGCACTGGAAGTGCCTTTTCATTCTCTCACTGGGTGGGGCTGGAAAGCTCTACATGAATTATTTGCAGAGTTAACTGGAAGAAGGACAATCATTGGGGCCATGTTGACAAGCAGTTTTCATGGATTCTGGAGCGTGTAGGTCTGTTACAAGTCAGGCTAGTGAATTATGAGGAAAATGCAACCATGTTTCACACCCTTTGACCTTTCATAAATCTAGATAAAAGTTTGAGAATTAAAATCATCTGTGATTCCACCTTACAGCATATTCTGAAGTCTGAAGGTTTGGGGAGGTTTCTTGGAAGTTTCCTCTGTCAGAAGCTTTACTTCTAGTAAATTAACACATCAAGGTGAGGTAAGCCGAAGTCGTATTACATAACTGGTTGCGCATTGAGAAACTTCCCATGTGAGATATTTCAAATCACTTTGGACAAGACATTTCCCTCTAGGATTTAAAATTGGAAGAAAAAAAAAAAAAAAAGACCTCGCAGAAGAAATCCTACAAGGGGAAATTGTACAAAAACTGGCCTTTCAAGTTCTAAGGTGTTTTTTAGTTTATATCTCAGCACTACTGTATACAATGGTTAATTTGAAGTTTTACAATAAAAAAAGCAACTAAACATTTCCACAGGAAGCCTAAATTATCAGCAGCTATTACAAAATCCAGACTTTGCAAAACAGATTTCTTTTCCTCCCATTTCTCAGCATATTTGTAAAACACAAAATCCAAATGCCGCTGGGCACGGTGGCTTGTGCTTGTAAGCTTCAGCCTATGAAGCGGCCGGAGCCAGGGATTGCGGTTCGAGTCCCACCTGGGGCCCGTAGTGAGACCTGGTTCCAAAAAAAACAGCTGGGCGTGGTGGCGCACGCCTGTAATCCCAGCTACCTGGGAAGCTGAGGCTGGGGATGGCTTGAGTCCGTGGTACCCCGGGCAACGAGAGCCTGCGGTTCCACAGGCAAAAATAGCGAGACCTAGTCTCAAAAAAAAAAAAAAAAAAAAAAAAAAAAAA
>PVHY01023834.1:0-20413 GCA_004024945.1 Uropsilus gracilis
GCACAAGGGCATCAAACTAGAAATCAACAATGAAAAGGAAGTAAGAAGAACACCTAACACTTCGAGACTGAACAATATGCTTCTAAAGAAAGAATAGGCAAATGAAGAAATTAAATAAGAAATTAAAACTTATTTCAAAACAATTGACAAAGAAGACACAGCATTCCAAAATGTCTGGGATGCAGCAAAAGCATATCTACGAGGAAGGTTCATAGCAATACAGGCCCACATCAAAAACCAAGAAAATGCCCAAAAAAACAACCTAATCTACTGACTTGAAAAATTAGAAAAAGAGCAACAGAAAAACCCCATATCCAGCAGAAGACAAAAAATAACAAAAATAAAAGAAGAAATAAATAATCAGGAAGCCAAAAGGACTATCCAATAGATTAACGAAACCAAAAGCTGGTTCTTTGAAAAAATAAACAAAATTGATAAGCCCCTTGCAAAACTCACAAAGTAAAGAAGAGAGAAAATCCTAATAAACAGAATCACAGATGAAAGAGGAGAAATTACAACAGACACAAAAGAAATCCAAAGGATAATAAGAGATTATTATGAACAGCTATACGGAAAAAAATACAACAACCTGGATGAGATGGATAAATTCTTAGAAAGATACAACTCCCCAAAATTAAACAGAGAAGATATAGAGAACTTAAATAAACCAATTACAAGCAGCAAAATTGAAGCAGTCATCAAAACTCTACCTAAAAACAAGAGCCCAGGACCTGACGGCTTTACAAATGAATTCTACCACACATTCAAAGATGAAATAATGCCCGCACTACTAAAGCTTTTCCAAAAAACTGAGAAAGAACGAAAACTGTCAAACACATTCTATGAAGCAAACATCACACTCATACCAAAACTAAATAAGGACAACACCAAGAAAGAAAACTATAGACCAATATCCTTAATGAAAACAGATGCAAAAAATCTTAAACAAAATCCTGGCAAACCCAATCCAACGATGCATTACAAGGATCATTCATCATGAACAAGTGGTATTTATCCCATGGGCACAAGGATGGTTCAACATCCGGAAATCAATTAACATAATACACCACATCAACAAAGAGAAAAACAAAACCGCATGATAATATCAATAGATGCAGAGAAAGCATTTGTCAAAGTCCAGCATCCATTCATGATAAAAGCCCTTGAAAAATTGGGTATTAAAGGAACTTATCTCAACATAATAAAAGCCATCTATGACAAACCTACAGCAAATATCATCCTAAATGGAGAAAAACTAAAAGCATTCCAGCTGAGATCTGGAACTAGGCAAGGATGTCCACTCTCCCCACTACTATTTAACATTGTATTGGAAGTCCTCGCTAGGGCAATAAGGCAAGAGAAAGGTATAAAAGGGATACATATAGGTAAAGAGGAACTGAAGCTATCATTATATGCAGATGATATGATTCTCTATGTAGATGACCTCTAAAAATCCACAGATAGATTACTTGAAATAATAAACCAGTTCGGTAAGGTAGCTGGATACGAAATCAACACACAGAAGTCAGTGGCTTTCCTATATGCAAAAAATCAAATAGAAGAGGAAGAAATCAGAAAAACCATCCCATTTACCATCACATCAAAAAAATTAAATATTTGGGAATAAACCTAACAAAAAACGTGAAAGAATTATACAAAGAAAAATTTAAAACACTCCTAAAAGAGATAGAAGAAGACATAAGGAAATGGAAAGACATTCCCTGTTCATGGATTGGAATAATCAATATTATCAAAATGACCATCTTACCAAAGGCAATCTATAGATTCAATGTAATCCCAATAAAAATCCCAATGACATTTTTTAAAGAGATAGAACAAAAATTACTGAAATTCATATGGAATAACAAAAGACCTCGAATATTCAAAAGCCTCCTGACCAGAAAAAAAGAGAATGGAGGTATTACAATCCCAAACTTTAAACTATACTACAAAGCCATAATAATTAAAACAGCATGGTATTGCTACAAAAACAGACAGTCAGATCAATGGAACAGAATTGAGTGCCCTGAAATAAACCACACATCTATAGTCAACTCATCTTCAATAAAGTTGTAAAAGCTTACCTTGGAACAAGGATAGCCTCTTCAATAAATGGTGCTGGGAAAATTGGACTAAGACATGCAAAAAATGGACCAAGAAATCTCCCTTACCCCATGTACAAAAATAAACTCAAAATGGATAAGAGACTTAGAGGTCAGACCTGAAACCATAGCATACATTGAGGAAAACTTGGGCAAAACTCTCCATGAACTACAGTTCAGAAATCCCTTTCTGGAAACATCTACAGATGGCAAAAAAATGAAGGAAAACATCAACAGATGGGACTACATCAAACTAAAAAGCTTCTGTTCAGCACAAGAGACAACAGAAAAAACTAAAAGATGCCCAACCAAATGGGAAAAAACCTTTGCCCTCCATGTGAATGAAAAGGGTTTAATAACGAAGATCCACAAGGAACTCACACAGCTAAACAAAAGCAAAACAAAAAGCCCAATCAAAAAATAGGGAGACGAACTAAAAAGACACTTTTCCAAAGAGGAGATACAAATGGCCAACAGGCACATGAAAAACTGCTCAACTTCGCTAGTAATAAGAGAAATGCAAATCAAAACAACAATGAGATACCATCTTACACCAGTAAGAATGGCCCATATCCAAAGAACAGACAACAAGAATTGCTGGCGAGGATGTGGAGAGAAAGGAACACTACTACTCTGTTGGTGGGAATTTAAACTAGTCCAACCACTATGGAAAGCTGTATGGAGGACACTCAAGTTAATGAAAATGGATTAACCATTTGACCCAGCAATTGCTCTCTTGGGAATCTACCCAAATAGACCTATATGTGGGTAAAAAGGGACACCTGTGCTCATATGTTTACTGCAGCACAATTTATAATTGCAAGGACATGGAAGCAACCTAAATGCCCCAAAACAGATGACTGGATGAAAAAAAAAATCTGGTACATATACACAATGGAATATTACTCATCAATGAAACATGAAATTTGATGAATTTATGAAAACCTAGATGTACCTAGAAGAAATCATTCTAGCAGAAACGAGCCAGATAGAAAGGGACAGAAACCGAATGTTTTCACTAATATATGGTCAACCAAATGAAATTGCACAAGGGGAGAATGGGACCAGCTGGAGCGGGTGGGAAGGGGAGGTGGTGGGTGACCCCCAGGGACTGAAATGATGTGACATATAAACAAACAAACAAACAAACAAATAAATAAATAAATAAAAGAAAATTCTGAGGATTTCAGCCTTTCAGGATAACTGCCTGCATATTCAGCGAGAACGCTGCTGAAACAAAGCAGGCTCCTAAGGAGAATTTTATATCTTACTGCAACTTGTCTGTCCTTTGATGCTGAGAGATCAATTCTCTTCATCTTGTACACTTAAGGGAACAGTGTACAAAATGAGTCCATCTCACATCCAGCACTTATGTTTCATGATTTCTAGCACTTCTTACTAAACCCAGTTTTCTTTCAAAATCCTGAGGATTTCTGACTTTCACGCGAACAGCCAGCGATTTCAGCCAGACTGCTCCTAAATTCAGACTCCAAAGGAGAAGACTATATCTTACTGTAACTTCTCTGTACTTTGATGTATAGAGATGAAATCCCTGTCTTTTGTACCCTTCAAGGAGTAGAAGAGTTTACCAGTCCATCTCACCTCTACCTCTTAGGTTTCATGATTTCTAGCACTTACTACAAACCCTTGTTTTCATTCAGAATCCTGAGGATTTCGGCCTTTCAGGAGAACTGCCAGCATGTTCACCGTGAACGCTGATAAGAGGGGCAGGATCCTAAGGAGCAGTTTATATCTTAATGTCACTTCTTTGTACCCTGTTGTTTTGGGATCATTTCTCTCCATGTTGTACAATTCAGGCAGGGGAAAAGAATACCAGTCCATCTCACTTGCACTTCTTAAGATTCGTGATTTGGAGCACTTTTTACAAACCCATATTTTCATTCAATATCCTGCGGATTTCGGCCTCTCTCGCGAACTGGAAGTGTTTTCAGCCCGAACGTTCCTGAATACAAACAGACTCCAAAGCAGAAGTTTATATCTTACTGTAACGTCTCTATACTTTGTTGTTTGGGGATCAATTCTCTCTATGTTGTACACATCAAGGATTAGAAAAAGATATAAGTCCATGTTAATCACACACTTAATTCATGATTTCTCCCACTTGTTATTAAACCTTTTTTCCTTCAAATTCCTCCTTATTTAGGCCTTTCAGACCAACAGGCATTGTTTTCAGGGAGAAACCTCCTGAATTCAATCAGACTCCAAAGGATGCAATATATATCTTTCTGTGACTTCTCTGTACTTTGCAGATCATAGATGAAATCTATGTTTTACATTTCATGGGGTAGAAAAGTCCCTATCTATCACTCACATCTTAAGTCATGAAATCTCCCACCAGTTATTAACAGTTTCTTCATTCAAATTCCTGCTGAATTAGTCCTTTCAGGGCATCAGGCTGTGTTTTCAGCGAGAAACATTCTGAATTCAATCAGACTCCAAAGGATGCAGTATATATCTTTTTGGAACTTCCCTATACATTGTTGTTTATAGATAAAATCTCTCTGTGTTTTACACTTCATGGAATGTAAAAGGTATAAGTCCATATCACCCACAGATCTTAACTCAGGATTTCTCCCACTTGTTATTAACCCTTCTTAATTCAAATTCCTCTAATTTAGGCCTTTCAGGCCATAAAGCAGTGTTTTCAGGAGAAAACTCCTGAATTTAATCAGACTCATAATTGCATTATATATCCTTCTGTGACTTCTCTGTACTTATATAATCATAGATGAAATCTCTCTGTTTTATAGTTCATGGGGTAGAAAAAGATATAAGTCCATATCACCCACTGAGCTTAAGTCATGATTTCTCCCACTTGTTATTAAACCTTTTCTTTCAAATTCATGATGTTTAGGATTTTCAGTCCAACAGGCAGTGTTTTCATCGAGAATCCTCCTGAATTAAATCAGACACCAAAGGGTGCAGTATGTATCTCTCTGTGAATTCTCTGTACTTTGACAATCATAGATGAAATCTATGTTTTACACTTCATGGGGTAGAACAGGATGTAGTCCATATCACGCATAGATTATGTCATGATTTCTCCCACTCTTTACTATCCCTTTTTTCATTCAAATTCATGCTGATTTATGCCTTAAGGCCAACAGGAAATGTTTTCAGGGAGAAACCTCCTGAATTCAGTCATACTCAAAAGGGTTAAGTATATATCTTTCTGTGACTTCTCTGTACTTTGATTATCATAGACGAAAATTCTCTATGTATTACACTACATGAGCTAGACAAGGATATATCCATAGCTTCCACAGAACTTAAGTCATGATTTCTCCCACTTGCTATAAATGCTTTTTTCATTCAATTTCCTGAGGATTTAGGGCATTCCAGCCAACAGTCAGTGTTTCAACGACAAAGCTCCTGAAATCAATCAGACTCCAAATGGTCCAGTATATATAATCTTTATGTGACTTCTCTATACATTGATGATCATAGGTGAAATATCTCGATGTTGTACACTTCATGGGGTAGAAAAGGATATAAGTCCATATCACCCACAATCTTAAGTCATGATTTCTCCCACTTCTTAAAACCCTTTTTTCATTCAAATTCCTGCTCATTTAGGCCTTTCAGGCCAACATCAGTGTTTTCAGGGAGAAAATTCTGTATTCAATCTGACGCCAAATGATGAATTATATATCTTTCTATGTCTTTCACTACTTTGATGATCATAGATGAAATCTCTATTTGTTTTCCACTTCATGGAGTAGAAAATTATATAAGTCCATATCACCCACAGAGATAAAGTCATGTTTTGTCCCGTTCCTTATTAACCCTTTTTTCATTCAAATTCCTGCTGATTTAGCCTTTCAGACCAACTGGAAGTGTTCTCAGGGAGAAACCTCCAGAATTCAATTAGACTCCAAAGGGTGCAGTATATATCTCTCAGTGACTTCTCTTTACTTTGATGATCATAGATGATATCTCTCTATGTTTTACACCTCATGGAGTGGAAAAGGCTATAAATGCATATCACCCATAGATCTTAAGTCATGATTTCTCCCCCTTGTTATTAACCCTTTTTTCATTCAAATTCATGCTGATTTAGCCTTTCAGGCCAAAAGGCGGGGTTTTCAGGGAGAAACTCCTGAATTCAATCAGACTACAAAGAGTGCAGTATATATCTTTCTGTCACTTTCTGTACTTTGATGATCATAGATGAAATCTCCCTGTGTTTTACACTTCATGAATTATAATGGATATCAGTCCATATCATCCACAGATCTTAAGTTATGAATTCTCCCACTTGTAATTCTTTTTTCATTCAAATTCCTACTTATTTAGGCCTTTGACGTCAACAGGCAGTGTTTAAAGCGAGAAACCTCCTGAATTCAATGACTCTACAAAGATTTCAGTGTATATCTTTCTGTGACTTCTATGTATTTTGATGGTCATAGCTGAAATCTCTCTAAGTTATAAACTTCATGGAGTAGAAAAGGATATAATTCTTATCAACCACAGATATTAAGTCATGATTTCTTCCACTTGTTATTAACCCTTTTTTCATTCAAATTCCTGCTGATTTAGATCGTTGATGTCAACAGGCAGTGTTTAAAAGAGAAACCTTCTGAATTCAATCACACTCCAAAGGGTGCATTATGTATCTATATGGAACATCCCTGTACATTGATGTTTACATATGAAATCTCTCTATGTTTTACACTTGATGGATTAGAAAAGGATGTAAGTCCATATCACCCACAGATCTTAAGTCATGATTTCTCCCACTTGTTATTCACCTTTTTTCATTCAAATTCCTGATGATTCAGGCCTTTCAGGGCAATAGGCAGTGTTTTCAGTCAGAAAACTCCTGAATTCAATTAGACTCCTAATATCGCATTATATATCTTTCTATTACTACTCTTCACTTTGACAGTCATAGATGAAATCTCTCTATGTTTTACACTTCATGGGGTAGAACAGGATATATGTCCATATCACAGATCTTAGTCATGATTAGTCCCACTTGTTATTAACCCTTTTTTCATACAAGTTCCTACTGATTTTTACCTTGCAGGTCTACAGGCAATGTTTTCAGCGAGAAATCTCCTGAATTCAGTCACACTCCAAAGTTTGTAATATATAGCCTTCTGTGATTTCTCTGTACTTTGATGATCATAGATGAAATCTCTCTGTGTATTACACTACCTGTGTTAGAAAAGGATATAAGTCCATATCACCCACAGATATTAAGTCATGAATTCTCCCCTTTATTATTAACCTTTTTTTCATTCAAATTCCTGCTGATTTATGCCTTTCAGGCCAACAGGTACTGTTTTCTGGGAAAAATCTCCTGAATTTGTCACACTCCAAAGTTTGCAGTATATATCTTTCTGTGACTTCTCTGTACTTTATCATAGATGAAAGCTCTCTATGTATTAAACTAGCTGTAAGAAAAGGATATAAGTCTATATCAGCCACAGATATTAAGTCATGTTTCTCCCTCTTTATTAACCACTTTTTCATTCAAATCCGTGTGATTAAGGCCTTCAGGAAAATAGGCAGTGTTTTTAGTGTGAAAACTCCTGAATTCAGTCAGACTCCAAAGGGTGCAATATATATTTTTCTGTATCTTGTCTAAAGTTTGATGATCATAGATAAAATCTATGTTTTACACTTCATGGGATTGAAAAGGATTGAGTCCATGTCACCAACAGATTTTAAGTCATGTTTTATTCCACTTGTTATTAACCCTATTTTCATTCAAATTCCTGCTTATTTATGCCTTTTGTGCCATAAGGCAGTATTTTCAGGGAGAAAACTCCTGAATTCAATCACACTCCGAAGATTGCATTATATAACTTTCGGTGACTTCTCTTTACTTTGATGATCATAGATGAAATCTCTCTATGGTTTACACTTCATGAGTAGAAAAAGATATAATTCTAATCACCTACAGATCTTAACTCATGATTTTTCTCACTTGTTATTAACCCTTTTGTCATTCAATTTTCTGCTAATTTAGGCTCATCACTCCATAAATCTGTGTTTTCAGGAAGAAAACTCCTGAAGTCAATCACACTCCGAAGATTGCATTATATCTTTTGTGACTTCTCTTTACTTTGATGATCATAGATAGAATCGCACTATGTTTTACACTTTATGGAGTAGAAAAGGATGTAAATCCTTATCACCCACAGATCTTAAATCATGATTTCTCCCACTTGTTATTAACCCTTTTATCATTCAAATTCCCGCTGATTTAGGCCTTTCAAGAAACTGTAAGTGTTTTCAGGGAGAAACATCCTGAATTCAATCAGACAACAAAGTGTGCCGTATATACCTTTCTGTGACTTTTCTGTACATTGGTGATCATAGATGAAATCTCTCTATATTTTCCACTTCATGGGGTAGAAATTGATATACATCCATATCACCCACAGATCTTAAGTCAAGATTTATACCAATTGTTATTAATCCTTTTTTCATTCAAATTCCTGCTGTAGTAGGTCTTTCAGGGCACAGGCTGTGTTATCAGCCAGAAACCTTCTGAATTCAATCACACTCTAAAGGGTGCAGTTATATCTTTAAGGATATTCCCTTGTGTTGATGTTTGTAGATGAAATCTCTCTCTATTTTATACTTCATGGAGTAGAAAAGGATTTAAGTCCATATCACCCACAGATCTTAAGTCATGACTTCTCCTACATGTTATTAACCCTTTGTTCCTTCAAATTCCAGCTTCTTTAGGCCTTTGAGTTCAAAACACAGTGTTTAAAGCCAGTAACCTCCTGAATTCAGTCACTCTCCAAGGGTGCAGTATATACCTTTCTGTGACTTCTCTTTACTTTGATGATCATAGATGACTCTATGTATTACACTACATGAGGTAGAAAAAGATATATCCACATCACCACAGATCTTAAATCATGATTTCTCTTTGTTGTTATTAACCCTTTTTATATTCAAATTCTGGCTGATTTAGAGCTTTCAAGCCAACAGGCAGTGTTTTCAGGGAAACACCTCCTGAATTCAATCAGACTCCAAAGGGTGCAGTATATATATTTATGTGACTTCTCTGTATTTGATGATCATAGATGAAATCCCTCTATGTTTTACACTTTATCAGGTACAAAAGGATATAGTCCATATCATCCACAGAACTTAAGTCATGATTTCTCCCACCTGTTATTAACTCTTTATTCATTCAAATTCCTGCTTATTTAGGCTTTTCAGGCCAACAGGCAGTGTCTTCAGTGAGAAACCTCCTGAATTTAATCAGTCTACAAAGGGTGTGGTACATATCATTCTGTGACGTCTATGTACTTTGATTATCATCGATGAAATTTATGTTTTACACTTCATGGGGTAGAAAAGGATATAGGACCATAACACCACGAGATCTTAAGTCATGATTTCTCCCACTTGTTATTAACCATTTTTTCAATCAAATTCCTGCTGATTTAGGCCTTTCATGCCAACTGGAAGTGTTTTCAGGAAGAAACCACCTAAATTCAAATAGAATTCAAAGGCTTCAGTATATATCTTTCTGCAACTTCTCTGTACTTTGATGATCATAGATGAAATCTATGTTTTACACTTCATGGAGCAGAAAAGGATATAAGTTCATATCACCCACAGATATTAAGTCATGATTTCTCCCACTTGTTAACAATTTTTAATTCAAATTCCTGATGATTTGGGGCTTTCAAGACAACGGGCAGTTCTTCAGGGAGAAACCTCCTGTATTCAATCAGACCCCAAAGGGTACAGTATATATCTTTATGTGAGTTCTCTGTACTTTGATGATCATAGATGTAATCTCTCTATGTATTACACTACATGTGGTAGAAAATGATATATGTCTATATCACCCACAAATCTTAAGTCATGATTTCTCCCACTTGTTGTTAACACTTTATTCATTCAAATTCCTCTTTTTTAGGTCTTTCTTTTTTTTAAGGCAGTGTTTTCAAGGAGAAAACTTCTGAATTCAGCCAGACTCCTAAGATTGCATTATCTATCTTTATTAGACTTCTCTGTACATTGATGATCATAGATGAATTGTCTCTCTGTTTTAGACTTCATGGAGTTAAAAATGATATAAATCCATATCACCAACAGATCTTAAGTCAAGATTTATACCACTTGTTATTAATCCTTTTTTCAGTCAAATTCCTGCTGATTTAGGACTTTCAGGCCAACAGGCTGTGATTTCAGGGAGAAACCTTCAAATTCAATAATACAAAGGGTGAAGTATGTATCTTTAAGGATATTCCCTTACGTTGATATTTATTGATGAAATCTCTCTCTGTTTTACACTTCATGGAGTAGGAAAGGATATAAGTCCAATCACCCACAGATATAAGTCATGATTTTTCCCACTTGTTATTAACACTTTTGTCATCAAATTCCTGCTAATTTAAGCCCAACAGACAATAAGACTGTGTTTTCTGGGAGAAAACTCCTGAATTCAATGACACTCCGAAGATTGCATTATATATTTTCTGTGACTTCTCTTTACTTTGATGATCATAGATTAAATCGCACTATGTTTTATACTTCATGGTGTAGAAAAGGATATAAGTCCATATACACACAGATCTTATTCAAGATTTCTCCCACTTGATATTATCACTTTTTTCATTCAAATTCCTGCTGATTTTGCCTTTCATGCCAACAGGCAGTGTTTTCAGCGAGAAACCTTCTGAATTCAATTACACTCCAAATTGTGCAATATATATCTTTATGGAACATCCCTGTACGTTGATGTTTACAGATGAAATCTCTTTTAGTTTTACACTTCAGCAATAGAAAATGATGTAAGTCCATATTACCCGCTGATCTTAAGTCATGATTTCTCCCACTTGTTATTCACCTTTTTCATTCAAATTCCTGCTGATTCAGGCTTTTCAGAGCTATAGGTATGTTTTCAGTCAGAAAACTCTTAAATTCCATTAGACTCCTTAGATTGCATTATATATCTTTCTGTTACTGCTCTTTACTTTGACAGTCATAGATGAAACTCTATGTTTTACACTTCATGGGTTAGAAAAGGATATGTCCATATCACGCACAATTCTTAGTCATGATTTCTCCCACTTGTTATAAACCCTTTTTTATTATAAATTCCTGCTGATTTATGCCTTTCAGGCCTGCAGGCTGTGTTTTCAGCGAGAAACCTCCTGAATTCAGAGTCCAAACGGTGCAGTATATATCTTTCTGTGACTTCTCTGTATTTTTATGTTTATAGATGAAATCTCTCTATGTTTTACACTTCATGGTGTGGAATAGCATATAAGTCTGTATCACCTCCAGCTATTAGTCAGGTGTGCTGGCAGTTGTTAGTAACCTTTGTTTGATTCAAATTCCTGCAGTTTTCGGCTTCTAATGCGAATCGCCAGCTTTCTCAGCGAGAATGCTCCTGATATCAAACAGATACCAAAGAACCAGTATATATCTTACTGGAACTTCTCTGTACCATTGATGAGCAGAGATTAAATCTCTTTTGTACACTTACGGGACTAGAATTGGATGTAAGACCATCGCACCCCCAGGTCTTAAGACATGATTTAAAGCACTTGTTACTATCCCTTTTTTCACTGCAATTCCTGCGGATTTCAGTCTTTCAGGCCAAGTGGCATTGTTTTCAGCGAGAACCTCCTGAATTCAGTCTGACTCCAAATGGTGCAGTGAATATATTTCTGTACTTCTCTGTACTTTGATGTTTATAGATGAAATCTGTAAGTATTACACTTTATGGATTAGAATAGGATATAAGATCATATCACCACCGCTTTTATACCATTATTTCTTGCAGTTGTTATTAACCATTGTATCATTCAAAATCCTGCATGGGTCGGCCTCGAGGGTGAACTTCCAGCATTTTCAGCCAGAATGCCCCTGATGTGAAGCAGACTTCAAAGGAGCTTTTTATATCTTACTTAACTTTTCTCTACTTAGATGTATGGGATGAAATTTCCCTATGTTGCTCACTTCATCGAAAAGCATAGGATACTAGTCCATCTCAGCTCCAGCTCTCAAGTCATGATTACTCACACTTGTTATTAACCCATTTTTTCATTCAAATTCCTGCTGATTTGGTCCTTTTAGGCCAAGTCGCAGTTTTTTTCAGCGAGAAACTTCCTGAATTCTCACAGACTACAAAGGCTACAGTTTATATCTTTCCATGACTTTTCTGTACTTTGATGATCATAGATGAAATCTCTCTATGTTTTATACTTCTGTAGTAGAAAAGGATATATGTGCATATCACCCAAAGCTCTTAAGTCATGATTTCTCCCACTCTTCTTAACCCTTTTTTCATTCAAATTCCTGCTGATTTAGGCCTTTCAGGCCAATAAGCAGTGTTTTCAGGGAGAAACCTCCTGAATTCAATCAGACTCCAAACGGTGCAGTATATATCTTTCTGGTACTTCCCTGTATTTTGATGTTTATAGATGATGATGTTATTATCCCTTTTTCACTCAATTCCTGCGGATTTCAGTCTTTCAGGCCAACTTAGATGTATAGAGATGAAATTTCCCTATGTTGTACACTTCATCGAATAGCATAGGATACCAGTCCATCTCAGCTCCAGCTCTCAAGTCATGATTTCTCGCACTTGTTATTAACCCATTTTTTCATTCAAATTCCTGCTGATTTAGTCCTTTCAGGCCAATTAGCAGTTTTTTTCAGCGAGAAACCTCCTGAATTCTATCTAAAGGCTACAGTTCATATCTTTCCTTGACTTTTCTGTACATTGATGATCATAGATGAAATCTCTCAATGTTTTACACTTCATGGTGTGGAATAGCATACAAGTCTGTATCACCTCCAGCTATTAAGTCAAGTGTGCTGGTAGTTGTTAGCAACCTTTGTTTCATTCAAATTCCTGCGGATTTTGGCTTCTAATGCGAATTGCCAGCTTTCTCAGCGAGAATGCTCCTGATTCCAAACAGATACCAAAGGACCAGTATATATCTTACTGTTACTTCACAGTACCTTTGATGATTACAGATGAAATCTCTCTTTATTGTACACTTACGGGACTAGAATTGGATGTAAGTCCATCGCACCCCCAGGTCTTAAGACATGATTTAAAGCACTTGTTACTATCCCTTTTTTCACTGCAATTCCTGCGGATTTCAGTCTTTTATGCAACTCGCATTGTTTTTACGAGAACCTTCTGAATTCAGTCTGACCCCAAATGGTGCATGAATATCTTTCAGTACTTCTCTGTACTTTGATGTTTATAGATGAAATCTCTTAGTATTACACTTCATGGATTAGAATAGGATATAACACCATATCACCTCCGCTATTAAACCATTATTTCTTGCACATGTTATTAACCATCGTTTCTTTCAAAATCCTGCATGGGTCGGCCTCGAGGGTGAACTTCCAGCATTTTCAGCCAGAATGCCCCTGATGTGAAGCAGACTTCAAAGGAGCTTTTTATATCTTACTTAACTATTCTCTACTTAGATGTATAGTGATGAAATTTCCTATGTTGTAAATATCATCAAATAGCATAGGATTCCAGTCCATCTCGCTCCAGCTCTCAAGTCATGATTTCTCGCACTTGTTATTAACCCATTTTTTTCATTCATTACTGCTGATTTAGTCCTTACAGGCCAATTAGCAGTTTTTTCAGCGAGAAACCTCCTGAATTCAATCAGACTCTAATGGTGCAGTGTATATCTTTCTGTGACTTCTCTGTACTTTGATGATCAAAAATGAAATCTCTCTATGTTTTACAAATCTGGAGTAGAAAAGGATATATGTCCATATCACCCACAGGTCCTAAGTCATGATTTCTCCCACTTGTTATTAACCCTTTTTTCATTCAAATTCCTGCTGATGTAGGCCTTTCAGGCCAACAGGCAGTGTTTTCAGGGAGAAACATCCTGAATTCAATCACTCCAAAGGGTGCAGTATATATCTTTCTGGAACTTTCCTGTATATTGATGTTTATAGATGAAAATCACTCTCATTTGCACTTCATGGAGTATAAAATGATATAAATCCAATCACCCACAAATCTTAAATCATGATTTCTTGCATTTGTTATTAACACTTTTACATTCAAATTCCTGGTATTTTAGGCTTTTCAGGCCATCTGGAAATATTTTCAGGCAGAAACCTCCTGAATTCAATTAGATTCCAAAAGGTGCAGTATATATCTTTCTATGACTTCTCTGTAATTTGATGATCATAGATGAAATCTCTCCCTGTTTTAGACTTCATGGGGTAAAAATGGTATAATTCCATATGACCCACAGATCTTTAGTCATTATTTCTCCCACCTGTATTAACCCTTTTTTCATTCAAATTCCTGCTGATTTAAGCATTTCAGGCCAACAGGCAGAGTTTTCAGCTAGAAACCTCCTGAATTCAATCAGACACCAAAAAGTCAGTATATATCTTTCTGTGACTTCTTGTAGCTTGAAGATCACAGATGAAATTTCTCTATGTTTTGCACTTCATGGTGTAGAGAAGGATATAAGTCCATATCACCCATAGATCTTAAGTCATGATTTCTCCCACATGTTATTAACCCTTTTTCATTCAAATTTCTGTGGATTTATGACTTTCAGGCCATAAGCAGTGTTTTCAGGCAGAAAACTCTTGATTTCAATCAGACTACTAAGATTGCATTATATATCTTTCTGTGACTTCTCTTTACTTTGATGATCATAGATGAAATCTCTCTATGTTTTACACTTCATGGAGTAGAAAAGGATATAATCCATATCACCCACAGATCTTTAGTCATGATTTCTCCCACCTGTATTAACCCTTTTTTCATTCAAATTCCTGCTGATTTAGGACTCTCAGGCCAACAGGCACTGTCTTCATTGAGAAACCTCCTGAATTCAATAAGGCTACAACGTGTGCCGTATATCTTTCTGTGATTTCTCTGTACTTTGATGATCATAGATGAAATCTCTGTTTTTCAGTTCATGGGGTAGAAAATGTATAAGTCCATATCACCAACAGATCTTAAGGAATGATTTCTCCCACTTGTTATTAACTCTTTATTCATTCAAATTCCTGCCTTTCAGGCCAGCAGGCAGTGCTTTCAGCTAGAAACCTCCTGAGTTCAATCACACTCCAAAGGGTGCCGTATATATATTTATAAAACTTCCCTGTACGTTGATGTTTATAGATGATACCTCTCTCTGTTTTACACTTCATGGGGTAGAAAAAGATATAAATCCATATTACCCACAGATCTTAAATCATGATTTCTTGCATTTGTTATTAACACTATATTCTTTCAAATTCATACTGATTTAGGCTTTTCAGGCCAAATGGAAGTGTTTTCACAGAATTTTACCTGAATTCAATAGTCTCAAAGGATGCAGTATATATCTTTCTCTGACTCTCTTTACGTTGATGATCATAGATGTAATGTCTCTATGTTTTACCCTTCATGTGGTAGAAATGGATATAAGTCCATGTCACCCACAGACTTAAGTCGTGATTTTTTTCCAATTGTTAATAAACATTGTTTCATTCAAATTCCTGATGATTTAGGCTTTTCAGGCAAATGAAAGTGTTTTCAGTGAGTAACCTCCTGAATCAATTAGACACTAAAGGGTGCATTATATACCTTTCAGTGATTTCTCTTTACTTTGATGATCATAGATGAAATCTCTCTATGTTTTACTCTACATGTGGTAGAAAAAGATATATGTCCAAAGCACCCACAGATCTTAAATAATGTTTTCTCACACTTGTTATTAAGAATTTTTTCATTCAAATTCCTGCTGACTAATGCCTTTCAGGCCAGCAGGCAGTTTTCTCATCAAGAAACCTCCTGAATTCAATCAGACTCTAATTGTGCAGTGTATATCTTTCTGTGACTTCTCTGTACTTTGATGACCATAGATGAAATCTCTCTATGTTTTACACTTCATGGGGTACAGAAGGACATTAGTTCATATCACCCACAGGTCCTAAGTCCTGATTTCTCCCACTTGTTATTAACCCTTTTTTCATTCAAAAATCCTTATGGTTTAGGCTTTTCAGGCCAACATGCAGTGTTTTCCGCAAGAAAAGTATGTTTTCAATCAGACTAAATAAGGTACCATATATATCTTTCTCTGACCTCTCTTTTCTTTGATGATGATAGATGAAATCTCTCTATGTTTTACATTTCATGGCGTAGAACATGATATAATTCCATAACACCCTCCCATCTTAAGTCATGATTTCTCACTGTTGTTATTAACACTTTTTTCATTCAAATTCCTGTGTTTTAGGTTTTTCAAGCCAACAGGCCTTGTTCTCAGGGAGAATCCTCCTGAATTCTATAAGACTCTAAAGGGTACAGTATATACCTTTCTATGACTTCACTGTACTTTGATGACCATAGATGAAATCTCTCTATGTTTTACACTTTATGGGGTACAAAATGATATAAGTCCATATCACCCAGATATCTTAATTCTTGTTTTCTCCCACTAGTTATTAACACTTTTTTCATTCAAATTCCTCTGATTTAGGCCTTTCAGGCCACATGGCAGTGTTTTCAGTAAGAAACCTCCTGAATTCAATCAGTCTACATAGGGTGCAGTATATATCTTTTTGTGACTTCTCTGTACTTTGATGATCATAGATGAAATCTCTCTATGCTTTTCACTTCATGAAGTAGAAAAGGATATAAGTCCATGTATCCCACAGATATTAACTCATAATTTCTCCCACTATTTATTAACCCATGTTTCTTTCAAACGCCTGCTGATTTATGCCCTCAGGCCAACAGGCATTTTTTCATCAAGAAACCTCCTGAATTCAATCAGACTACAAACGGTGCAGTATATATCTCTCTGTGACTTCTCTGTACTTTTATGATCATAGATGAAATCTCTCTATGATTTACATATCATGGAGTAGAAAAGGATATAAGTCCATATCAACCAAAGATCTTTAGTCATGATTTCTATCACTTGATATTAAACCTTTTTTCATTCAAATACTGCTGATTTCGGTCTTTCATTCCAACAGGCATTGTTTTCATTGAGGAACCTCCTGAATTCAATTAGACTACAATGGTGCAATATATATCTTTCTGTGAATTCTCTCTATTTGATGATCATAGAAGAATACTCTCTATGTTTTACACTTCATCACATAGAAAATGAAAAAAGTCCATATCACCCACCGAACTTAAGTTATGATTTCTCCCACTTGTTATTAATCTTTTTTCATTCAAATTCCTGCTAATTTAGGCCTTTCAGGCTAACAGGCAGTGTTTAAAGTGAGAAACCTCCTAAATTAAATCAGACTCCAAAGGGTACAATATATATCTTTCTGTGATATCTCTGTACTTTGATGATAATAGTTGAAAACTCTCTTGTTATACACTTCATTGAGTAGAGAAGGATATAAGTCCATATCACCCACAGATCTTAAGTCAAGATTTCTCCCTCTTGCTATTAACCCATTTTTTGTTCAAATTCCTGCTGATTTAGGCCTTTCAGTCCAACAGGCAGTGTTTAAATCGATAAAGCTGCTGATCAATGAGACACCAAAGATTGCTTTATATATCGTTTTGTGACTTCTCTGTACTTGATGATCATAGCTGAAATCTCTCTATGTTTTACACTTCAATGGGTGGAAAAGGATATAAGTCCACACCACCCACACATCTTAAGTCATGAATTCTTGAACTTGTTATCAACCCTATTTTATTCAAAATCATTCCGATTTAGGCTGTTGAGTCCAAATGACAGTGTTTTCAGGAGAAACCTCCTGAAATCAATTAGACACCAGAGGTTGCAGTATATATCTTTCAGTAACTTCTCTTTTCTTTGATGACCATAGATGAAATCTCTCTATGTTTAACACTACATGTGATAGAAAAGGATGTAAGTCCATATCACCCACAGATCGTAGTTGATTTCTCCCAATTGTTATTAACTCTTTTTTCATTTAAATTCCTGGTGATTTAGGGTTTCAGGCCAACAGGCAGTGTTTTCAGCGAGAAACCTCCTGAATTCAATAAGACACTAAAGGATGCAGTACATACCTTTCTGTGACTTCTCTGTACTTTGATGATCATAGATGAAATCTGTTTTTCACTTCATGGAGTAGAAAAGGATATAAATCCATATTACCCACAGATCTTAAGTCATGATTTCTTCCAGTTGTTATTAACCATTTTTTCATTCAAATTCCTGCTGAGTTATTCCTTTCAGGCAAACAGGAAGTGTTTTCAGCGAGAAACATTCTTAATTGAATCACACACCAAAGCATACATTATATATCTTTATGACTCTTAACGATACCTTGATGTTTATAGATGTAATCTCTCTATGTTTTACACTTCAGGGAGTAGAAGAGGATATAAGTCCATATCACCCAAGATTAAGTCATGATTTCCTTCACTTGTTATTAACACTTTTTTCATTCAAATTCCTGCTGATTTAGGCCTTTTGGGACATAAGGCAGTGTTTTCAGGGAGAAACCTCCTGAATTCAATCAGACACCTAAGATAGCATTATATATCTTTCTGTGACTTCTCTGTACTTGATGATCATTTATGAAATCTCTGTATATTTTTCACTTCATTGTGTAGGATAGGATATATGTCCACATAACCGACACATCTTAATTCATGATTTCTCGAACTTGTCATTAACACTTTACATTAAAATTCCTGCAGATTTATGCTATTCAGGACAAATTGCAGTGTTTTCAGGGACAAACCATCTGTATTCAATCAGATGGTAAAGGGTGCAATATATATCTTTCTGTGACTTCTCTGTACTTTGATTATCAAAGTGAAATCTCTCTATGTTTTACACTTTATGGAGTAAAAAAGGATATATATCCATATCACCCATAGATCTTAAGTCATGGTTTCTCCCACTTGTTATTAACCCTTTTTGCATTCATTTCCTCCTAATTTAGGGTTTTCAGGATAACTAGCACTGATTTCAGTTAGAAACCTCCTGAATTCAGTCAGACTCCAAAGCGTGCAGTATATATCTTTCTGTGACTTCTCTGTACTTTGATGATAATTGATGAAATCTATGTTTTACACTTCATGGGTTAGAAAAGTATATAAGTCCATATCACCCACAGATCTTAAGTCATGATTTCTCCCACTTGTTATTAACCCTTTTTTTCATTCAAATTTCTACTTATTTATTCCCTTCAGGCACACAGGCAGTGTTTTCAGCGAGAAACCTCCTGAATTCAATCAAACAATAAAGGGTGCAGTATATATATATATATATATATATATATATATATATATATATATATTTCTCTGTATTTTGAGGATCATAGGTGAAATCTCTCTTATTATACACTTCATGGAGTAGAAAAGGATATAAATACATATCACCCACATATCTTAAGTGATGATTTCTCCCACTTTTTGTTAACCCTTTTTTCATTCAAATTCCTGCTGATTTAGGCCTTTCAGGACAACAGTCAGTGTTTTAATCGAGAAACCTCTGAATTCAATCAGACTACAAAAGTTACTATATACACCTTTCTGTGACTTCTCTATAATTTTATGATCATAGATGAAATCTCTCTGTTTTATACTTTATGGGGTAGAAAATGATAAGTCCTTATCACCCAGAGATCTTAAGTCTTGAATTCTCCCGCATGTTATTAACACTTTTTCCATTCAAATTCCTGCTGATTTAGGCCTTTCAGGCCAAAAGCAATGTCTTCAGTGAGAAACCGCCTGAAAACAGTTAGACCCAACGTGTGCATTATATATATATATATATATATATATATATATATATATATATATATCTGTGAATTCTCTGTACTTTGATGATCATAGATGAAATCTCTCTATGGTTTACACTTATAGAGTAGAAGAGAATATAAGTCCATATCACTCACAGATCTTATGTCATGATTTCTCCCACTAGTTATCAGCATTTTTTTCATTCAAATTCCTGCTGATTCAGGCCTTTCAGGCCAATAGCAGTGTCTTCAGTGACAAACCTCCCTATTTCAATCAGACTACAAATGGTGCAGTATATATCTTTCTGTGATATCTCTGTACATTGATGATCACAGATGATATCTATGTTTTACACGTAGGGTAGAAAAGGATATAAGTCCATATCACCTACAGATCTTAAGTCATGATTTCTCCTCTGAATACTTTTAGGAAGTTATATTGTTAGTTAAAATACTTAAGTTGATGTGTTGATTCTCAGTGGCAAAGTAAGGAATTGCTTTAGGAAAAGTTATGTTAGATACACCTAGGAAAAAGCTATAATCTGTTAATATGTTAATTGCATAAACTCATAGAATGCTGATTGCCAAAAACACTATATATATCCATAAAAATC
>PVHY01023835.1:0-20417 GCA_004024945.1 Uropsilus gracilis
CCCCCCCCCCCCCCCGCCCCGGGGCCGCTTGACCTACATAGCAGCGGAGCCGAGGGCAGCAGGAACCGGGCCCTGACCACTGCCCTCGGTCCACACGAGGCTGCCCCCGGGGCAGCCAGGAGGATCGAGTTGCAGAAATAACAAGAGGCAAAATTTTCAGCAAAGTCCGTGAGAGTCAGAGTCCCTTTGACATCTCCTCGCATCAAAAGGCGCACAGCCGCAGCCCACGTCCGGCCTCGTGAACGCGGCCGCCATTCGCACACACGGAGCACTTGAGATTTTCACAAGCTTAGTAAAGGCAACGTAGACGCACATCCTTGTGCCAGCTTTTAACAACTGCATTTCATCGAGTCAAATAGCATGTTACTTTGGGGGAACATGAAGACCGTGCACACTGGGTCTGGCTGGCTGGTGGCACGGCCTTGTTCTGCAAAGAGGGATGGGCCGGCAGGACGCCCCCCCCAACTTTGGGGTTCGTTCTTTATCTCCGGTCACTCTTTGTCCCTTTGTCTCCGGGTTTAGGGGTGGGGGCGGCCTGGGCATGAAATTCTCTAATTCACCAAGACCTGGAGACCTGGGCTCAGCGTCGTAATCCGCCACCCGGAGCCGCAGACAGCTGCCCCAGACAGGGAGTGTGATCCCGTGGCAGGCCGGGAGCTCTTTTCCAGAAGCAATTTATAGATGGACTTTCTAAGTGAAAATAAGAGACACAGGTGCTTCATAATAATTACTTGCACATTTGCAGAATCGGACATTCTGTCATTTAATAGACCTAAAACTAAAAAGCTTTTGTCTGTGAAAGGTGACCAATAGAAAAAGAGTTTGGATTATATGATATCCCATAACTTAATCATATGGCTCTTAAGAGGGGGACTTACGCAGCTGTGTCTCACTAATATGCATGCACTATGTGTAAACTGATACGCTTTAATTCTAAACTTGTTTCTAGCAGGAAGAAAAAAGCATTTAGATGAGGAACATTAAGATTCAATATTAACCATTTTTTCCCCTTTGGGCAAAATTATTCATCACTTGATATTTATTAAAGCAGCATTTTTTGCTATAGTGAGATGCATCCCGCTGAAATATTTCCAAACCTCCTCAAAGTTATGTGGCAGAGTGAATAGACAGCGGACCCCTCTTGGCCACGAGAAGACAATGGCCTTGAAAGATGGATTCTTGCTCCTTTGAAGACCACCCTCGTCCCCTAGATCTGGTGCAAAGGGCAAAGGTTGAGGTAATTCAGGAAGGGCTGTCGGTACCCGCCTCCCCAATTACACGTGTGTGATTTGCGCGTGTGGTCTGACTGTTAGTTTGTACTGGTTTAATCTGAGTTATTTAAGTATATTTGCTTTAATAATCTTAACAAAAAAAAAAAAAGCTAAGACAAAGGAATTGTAGATTAGAGACTTTATTTTCAGGGCAAAATGATACGGATAAGTGAACATCAACTGACCAGAAATTATTTGCTTCTGTCTGTTAGACACGTAATGGAGTCATTTAACTAGTCAAATTAGGAGCTGCAGAAATGCACCATGCTTCATTACTGAGTTCGAATGGGCACCATTTTACATTTACGTCAAAAATTATCTCATAGCAAATTAATGTTTTCATTGTGCCGAAAAGCTGAAGCTACGCGGTGTTAGCGCCACCTAGAGTTCACTGTGAACATACTTCTAAGGGATCAGCTACAAACAAGGGCAAGATGATCAATAGGTCAGCTTTGGGGAGTAGGGTTCCCATCCAGGATTCCAGGCAAGATATTGTCCCTGAAACTAACTGGCCCGGCTTGGCTTGCAACGTGCCACACTGAAGTCCTGCAAAGATTTCCCCAAACTTGGCTTAGCGTTAAATGCATCGAAACATCTCTGCAAGATTCCATCATCTCCATGTCAACTCTTTAAGTCCTGAAAATATCCGTTCTTTCCTTTTCACACTTTGCTGGAGGTTTTATTTTCACTGTGGATTGACATTCCATCAAAATCTCATATTTTAGCCGAATTAGCATTTCTGTAAATAAACAAGGAGGTTTTTTCTCTCTCTCTCAAGTTGTAAGTTGGCATCTTTATAATCTTTCTTTTGTTGGTGCTGAAACTTGCTATCTGTGGGAAAAGGCCAAGCATTTCATTGCAACAAATACTGAAGCTGGTAAATTCTCTGCTCACGCAGGTTACCCAGGTTGTTAGACTTTACAAGAAGGTAGGTCTCTTCAATTCAGAGAGAAATCATCGAGGATAAAATAACAAGACCATCCCCAGTAAAAAATATTTATTAAAATGATGTGTAGGCACCCGGTGGCTCTGGGAAGCTGGAGCATACTGTCAGAGCAGAAGCAAAGGAGAGGATCGAAGCATATAAATAGCATCGAGAAGTCGAGAATATTTCAAGACAATATTGATGTCTAAAATATATGTGAATGACTGCATAATGATCAAGGCAGACATAATTCAAAGTACAGTCAGAATCTGGCCTCCAACTCAAAGCCTTAAATTCTCCAAAAGACATCTGTTTGCTGAGAAATTCTCACCAACAGCTGTTCTATAAAAAGGGGGAGCCCCGAGCAAGTTGGGGGCCTGGTAGGTCTAGGACCTTCATGGTGTTGGGTGCAGAACTGCAGAGAGGTGAGAGGGTACCTTCCCTGAGGGAGGACAGAGACCAAGTGAAGCTGCTTTGGCCCCAGGTGAGGGGGGCCTGGTACCTCTCAGGGATGATGTGAACTTTGCCAGGGGAGTTTCATCCGCAACCCCCAGTCGCCCCCCCCCCCCCCCCCCCCCCCCCCCCCCCCCCCCCCCCCCCCCCCGCTACGGGCAACATTTCCAAAGGACCACTTGGGTGAGAAAACTCCTAGTACCAGGGAGTTTGACTTCACCTCTCTGGCCCTATTCTTGTGATACTTAACTCTTTCACGAAGCAGAAGCTGGGGGCAAAGGAAGTGGCAGGTGTGATTTCTAAACAAAATAGAATGTTCTGATTAAAAAGAAAAAAAAAGAAAAAGAAAAGAGACTAAGTACCACTCAGTAGAATAGGGGCCATTGTACTCTTAACTGTGATT
Source organism: Uropsilus gracilis (assembly GCA_004024945.1). Taxonomy (NCBI): domain Eukaryota; kingdom Metazoa; phylum Chordata; class Mammalia; order Eulipotyphla; family Talpidae; genus Uropsilus; species Uropsilus gracilis. Next base: position 3,053 of record PVHY01023835.1, read on the forward strand.
CACCAATGACCGTTTTTAATTAAAACGCTGCCTGCCATCCTATTTTGCAGACCCAAACCAAATTCCTCGGAATGTTATCAACTCCCCGGTTTCTGTAAAGATGCTGTGTTTTCAGATTTCAAAGGGAGGATCTCCTTTTGAAAATAAATAATTGTTTGGTGATCATATGAGCCGGCTAAGTACAGTATTTTAAACCATGCTGTGTTGAAAAGTTCAAGAATTTTGCAGTGACCTTCGGGTCACAGATAGGATAATGAAAGATGGAAAGATGAGGGCAGAGTCTGAAAGCGAGTTCTCTTTTGTTCTAAAGGAAGCTTTTTGTGTGTGAGGCTTAAGCTAGTGGTTCAATAGAATTTCTTTGAAACACAAGCAAAAATGTTAAGGGCTGGTTACAAGGGCTCTGGTCTGCTGTTCCCCTTAAAATGCAGGGTGAATTTTACCTCTTCCATGAATCTTGTCTGCTGAAATGTCTCAGTCTTCATGTTATGTTTACCAAGGCCAGACCGGAGGATCCGATAATTTATAACCATTCCTATTGGGTTTTATGTAATAACTTTGGAACTCATATAAAGTAATGATCCACAAACTCTTTTAATGTTCATTATAAAATATGAAATATTTCTCAGAACCATTGCAATTATGTGACCAGACATAACTGTTTCACACATGAGTAAATACAGGGAGGTTTAACATAACTTTATTATCTTCCTGTCTTTTCTTCTCATTGATGTGATAATACTGTTTTAATATTTTTCTAAAGAAAAGTTAAGTCATTTTAGAATCTCTACTGAGGCCCGCTTTATTGGCTTTTGTAAGAGAACCCTGAAATCTAATTGTATTTATGCTCCGTCTGACACTAGTAAATGCCGTGAATTGGGAGAGAAATGCCTCCAATGCTGTGTGCTTTATGCTGACCGGTGGCTGTGTCTCTGCGGATTAGATCTGGGGACCTGGGGAGAGTGGGAGGTAAGGGGGTGTCACACACATACCCTTGGAGTCTCCGTCTACACAGAGAGGGCTTTCCACTGCAGGGGGTGGGGTGTAGCCTGATCCTTCTAGTCACCAACTCTTCACCCAACTGGGCTGCTTCTGCCTCTCTGGGTCTGTACCGGAAGCATAAAATGTCTTGTTTGATGGAAGGTTCACCTGCAAAGAGAATGTTCCAGAATCTGCTGGGCACGGTGGCATGTGCCTTTAATCGCAGCTTGCGAAGCATGAGGCCGAGGCTGGGAATCATTTGAGTTGGCGAGTTCCAGACCCACCGAGGGCAACATAGTGAGATTTAGTCTCCAAAAATAGCTGGGTGTGGTGGCACATGCCTGTAATCCTAGCTACCTGGGAGGCTGAGGCTGGGGATCACTTGAGTTTGTGATACCTCGGGCAATGTGAGCCTGCAGTTCCCCGGGTAACAAAGTGAGACCTGGCCTTCTGAGCTGACAACATCCTCTGACCTTTAACTAGGGTTTGGACCTGGAGGTCAGCTCTCTGCAGACATACTTTCCCACCCTGGTGGAAGCTCGAGTGAATTACCCTAGAACCCCACTTCTCGGTACCCCAGGAACACTCTGCCTCTTCTCCAGGGCCACTAGCTGGCCCCCGCCCCCCCCCCCCGACTTGGGGAGACTCTCTTGTCTCGTGAAGGCGGTGGACAGTGGACAGAGTTTAACAAGCGGGACCGCGCTGTGTCTGGGGCTCCGCGTCTTCCAGAGACGGGAGCGCGCTCCCCTCCCTCCACCCATTACTCTTACTTAGCCGCAGACAAATGCCTCTCAAAGTCTAGTGTGCAAACAGGTCCCCAGGGACCTTGTGCTAACGCAGATGCCAACTCAGGAGATTGGGGGGCGGGGGAGGGGGCAGGGGTGGTCCGAGACTCGCTGTTCCCGGTGGCTGGTTCCTGCCCTGGCCGCTGCCACGACCACACCCTGCTGCCTTCTCCCACCGCCCGGCTGCCCCGTGACACGACACGTGGCAGTGGTGACCGGACACGTGGAGGTCAGGTGGGGCCCAGGGAGACTCTGGGAGGCCCAAGCAGGGGACAGAGCTGGGGGGCCCTGGGGCCGGGTCCACCTGGCAGGTGTGCTCTGTTTGGCTTGAGTGATATTTACACTTTGGTCTCCAATTAGCCGCAGCATCTAAATCTGAGGGTTTTACTTTACAAATCCAGGTTCCCAGTGTCTCTGGAAAAAGTGAAATCTCCGAGACAAGCGGCAGGGCAGGATGGGGGGGCTCCCCCGGGGGAGGCATGGCTCCCCACTCTCCGTGGCTGGCCCCATCGTGAGGACTCCCACCCCGGTCCTGTGGCCACCGCACAGCATTCTTCAGACAAGTGCTACGACCCAGGACCCGGGGTGCAGGGAGCAGGGGGAGGCTGTCTGCAGAGGCTGAGGCCGCAGCTTCGTCTCTGGTCCGTTCAGGAATCTTCTGTCCATGTCAGAATCCAAACTCCCGAGTGCTGAAGCGCCTTCAGGGGCAGCCAGTCATAGTGTCGTGCTCTGAGGAGAACGAGAGAGTCTGAGCTTGTCGACTGCCTCAAGAACCCCCCCTCCTGTGGCCAAGGCACTTCTGAGACAAGCGGCATGATGGGAAGGCCCCCTGTCGGCAGTGAGGTGCCACAGGGCCTGGCTGGGTCCAGAGAGTCAGGGAGTCCCTCAGCTGGCACTCAGGCCAGATGACCTTGCGCTCCAGAGGTGGACAGTGTCACTACAAAATCTAGAATGTTCATCCGTGATGATGACGAAGCATCGCCGCCTCCTGCGTGCCCCATGTTCACCTGTCCCGTGACTCCTGGAGACATTTGTCATTGCTGGACTTGTCATTGGTCGGATCCAAAAGGTTTTCACGAAAGCCCTGGTTACGCTGCAGCATTGAGACGAAGCCAGAGGGCCCTGCGCTCCTGGTGGCTGAGCAGAGGTCCAGCCGCGTCCTGCTCCTTTGTGGTTGTGGCTGTGGCTGTGGCCGTGGCTGCTCCGGGGGCTGGCTGGCTTGCACAGGTGCTGTGCGGCGGAAGCCTGGCCTGGCTGCTACACGGAGCCCTGCCACCGCCTGCTCCCTGCTGTGTGTCTGCCCGGAGGCACCCAGTCAAGACTGCCTTCAACACCTTTGCCCCTAGGCAGACTTTGTGGATAATATTTCAGGATTGTTTTGCAGTTAAGGTTTGGTTTTGATACAATCATGTATTGTAGAAAATACAAAAATTTAAAAAAAAAATGAAAGATTTGGCTTGAGGCAGGCCACCCAAATTCTGGAGTCATCGCTTGTGGGGTGAGCCAGGGAGGGACGACCCCAAGCCCCTCCTGCTACAGCTCGAGACCTGGGCAGTCAGAGGGACACACGGCTTCTGTTCCATTTGGTTAAAATCCCTGTCGCCTCCTCCTTGGACAAGCTGGAGCAGCCACTCTGGGGGTCCTGTGTGGTTAGTGCTGGGAATGCCCGGGCTCGGGCGCACAGGGACAGCCTGCTGACCTGAGGGCCCTTCTCTGTTCAGCGTCTTCCCGGAGGTGCTGCGCGTATGGACAAACACGCATGACGTGGAGGAGCACGGCCCCCAGCGCCAGGTGCGGGGGGGGGGGGGGGGCGGGTGGAGAAGGGCCGAGAAGCAGCGTGCAGCAGCCCTCATGACCAGGGCCGTCTGCTGGGGGCTGGGGGAAGTGTGCAGATCACCGTGCTCCCTGAGCACAACCACGTGGAGGTTGGGGTGCAGCTCAGGGGGGGTGGGGGCTGAAGAGTGGGGTGTGACTGAGCTGGATCTTGAAGAGTGGGCTGTGTTGGCTCCAACTAGCGTCTTACAGCTTCCTCCTCAGGTGGCCATGGGAGGACTCCAGTGGCCCTGGGGTCCTGCCTCCAGTCAGCTCAGGCTCGCTTCATGATGCCTTTGCAAGGACCCAGGGACACGTGGACGCCAGACAGTGACCAGTGTCCCCGGGGGCGCAGTCCGGCCTTTCCTTCCAGGCTGTCCTTCCCGCCACTCGGAGGAACGCTCGCCTGGGCTTCTGAATTGGGACCTACTTAAAATAAAATGACTGTTTTATACGATGAATTTAATTCTTTTCTAATGAATTTTATCAGACTGCTCTTCTGAGCGCATATTGCAATATGGCAGTGCCGGGCTATTTTCTAGCATAAGAAAATAAATTAATTTAGGGTTTTTTAATCACATTAAAACAATATTAAAACTCCGGCGTGCTTTTCCTTAGCTCCTGTGGCCCGGTGCGTTCTGAGGGCAGCCAGTTAGGAAGCGTAGGGCCTGGCTGGCTCGGGGCGACCGTGCCTGTGGGGGGGGGGGGGCGGCGGGCTTGGGATCAGTGTGGCACCACTGCGAGGCCAGCCTCTCTCAGCACGTGCTCCAGACCTGGGGCTGTGGCTCCTTGTTTGGCAGGACCGATGCCACATCTGCTCTCTGTGCCGCCGACCCCTCTGCTGGTCTGTCCTGGTCTATCATCTTGCTGCGGGGTCTGTCGACAGCCCCGACCCCCTGACGGAGTGGAAGATTCCAGATCGCCCAGTCGGCACCTTAGTCCCCATGCTTAGGTGGCCGGTTCTGCACCCCTGACTCAGGAGAGCTGCCCGAGTGAGACGTTTGAACCAGACCAGGGGCTGGCAGGGCAGGGCCTAAGGGGCACACGCGCCCCTTTCTGGAACTTGAGACTCTGAAGGCTCTTTGCGCTCACAGCTCCTCTGCTCTCCAGGGCATCCTCTCCTGGATCCCTTCACGGGAGGCTGCCCCCGGCTCAGCGGAGGGGCCCACGGACCACACAGTTCTCGGGTGGATGGTGGCAACGCAGACGCTAACGTCAGCATGAAATCGGGTCAAAAGGGGCGAAAGCCTCCGACCAATAAGCCACAGGTCCGCACCACCCGTGGGCAGCAGGTGCCACTCAAAATGCAATTTGACAACAGGGTTTCTTAACAAGGGAGCTCAACAGGGAAAACAGAAAGTCCTTAAAGCCACAAGTGGCAGTTATCTTACCCCAGTCACCATTTAGTCCAAAAGTCCCAAACACATGTCCAAGATGGCGCCCCTTTGCCCCTCCAAACCTGAGGCAGGCACTCTGCAAATTTCAGTCTCTCTTCGGTTTCTTCTCTTTCCTTCCTCTCTCTCCACATTCCAAGCTGCTCTGCTTCTCCAAGGTGCTTCAAACTTCTTCAAATGCTGATGCACAAATCAGTTTTTCAAATCCCTGGCCATCTCCAGGTACCAGCTTTCCATGTCACCTTGCGGCGGTAGTGGGCAGTCAAACTCTGCACATCTGCCACCCTTCTGCCAAGTCATCATGGCTTCTTGCCACCACCAGCTCACTCTTTCAGGGGGCTTCTGCCCAGCCTGGTCACTCGGGTTACTCTTTAACCAACTGCCATTCTTGTCTCTCCTCCCCCCCAAAGTCTGTCTCTAGTCTTTGCTCCTTTCCTTTTATCTCTCTTTGTCCCCCCTAAAAGCTGAAGGCTCCAATTTCCCTCTACACACCCTCTTGGTGATAGTTCTCTCCTCCAGGGTCCATACCTGGAATTTGCAACAAAGTAAAAGTCCCCTTATCCTGTTTAGGCTTCTTTACCTCTGTGTTTTCAGACACAGCTAATGGCATCAAGGCCTAAATTTCAGTGCTGCCCCATACTGGGGTGCTGGCTTCACTCAGATACTATGCATGGCTGCTCCCAGGGGCGCATCCTGTCATAGTCGGTAGACTGGACGCCCCAGTACAGGAATGACCTAAAGAGCCCAAAGTGTGTAGATGACAGAGTGACGGAGAGCTGAGGAGGTGCCGGTCCCAGCTGGAGGGTGGGGCTGAGGAACGTCGCCCGGAAACAGGTGCCAGAGTAGCTCAACACCAAGAGCTCAACACTCAAAGCCCCCCCCCCAGTAGAACAATGGAGCTGGGGCTTTCCCCAAGAAGGCAGCCCCTTGGCACCCCAAGATCTTGCCAGTCATTTTTCTACTTTGCTGGCCCCTTCTTGGTCTGACTCTTTGCCACTGACTCTCCCCACTGTTTGCCTTCTTGACTTGGGGGTCAGTCCTGGCTCTTCTGCCCCCAGCGTCACTTCCTGTTCTCAGGAGAGTCCAAACACTCGCCCCTGACGCTGCTCCACACCAGCCTCGGGCCCACTCGCCCCCTCAGAACATCTTCAGTCTCTCCTTGTATTCTGGGCTTGGGCTTCTCACAGCCTCAACGCCAGGCATGAACCTCAGCCTCTCCTTCCCAGGGTGCTCCCCTCCTGCCCACCGGAAGCCCTGCCAAGTCCCTCCTCAGAATCAACCAAGCATCCCTCTTTGCTTCACCTTTACCCTTTTGCTGTGGGTGACATCATCTCTGACAGGGGCTCTGTGTGACTGGTCTCCTCATCATGTCACACCCGAAACAGGAGCAAGCTTCCGCTAAAGACTTAAATGGGAGCATAAGGTTTTGGGTTCTTCTGGGCACCCTCTACTAGCTTTCCTTCCCTTGTGCTTGCAGGTCAGGTCCCTTTGACTCCATGGCCATCAAGATCGCCAGCCTTGTCCCGCAGGCTCTGCTCTGAATGAAGCCAATGCTGATCCTTAGATGTTCTTTGAGACCTCGGGGCCTTTGAACATGCAGTTCTCACTGCCTGGAGTGAATGGCCGCTCTCCTCCCAGCCCAGCTATGCGCACACACAGCCTTGCAGAGCTGATTCCTTCTCATTCATCAGGATCACTTGAAATTGCACATTCTCTGGCCATTTCTCTAGGGTCCATTTTCTAGGGCCATCCACCCCCAACCAGTGCATTTCTCTCTGTCCTTTCCTTACCTTTTCAAGCTTACTAGCATGGCAAGTGCTTCCCAGAACCCACCGAAGCATCTTCAGTCTCACTGCCTTACTTGATCCTTACACTGAGCCTGACAGTGATTGAGAACAAAACAAGGTAAATACATACGGCACGTCTTCAATGTCTTCCTCGGTTTTCTTTACTGGGCAAGGAATTTAAATCATTTGTTTCCAGCCTTATAGCCAGGTTCCTGCCATTTGATTAGCTCCAAGGAGTGACTTGCAGATAATCAAGAACTTGCGGATAAGCAAGAGATGAGCTGCAGTGTCCAAGAGATGCAGGCTGGAAGACACAGAGATCTAGATGGTATCAAATCCAGGAGCAGCAAGACTTTGAAAAGCAGTCGGAGTAGAAAATGGCAGCTCCCAGCAACTTCTTCAAGTTTATCTGCTTCAGAAATTGACCCAATTCAGTTCCATTCATTTTTGAAAATGTCATGAAAATTGTCTACAAGATCTAGAATGTCATCTTCACCCTCCTCGTCAGGAGCAGGTGCTGCTTTTCCATCCCAATTGTTGGGGCGCCTTAAACTAGGCAGACTGTCTGCTCCACCCACCCCCATGCCCCATGCTCTAAGATGCCCGTGGCATTTCTGCCAGCTGCTGGGTCAGCTGACTGAGAAAGTGTCAGCTGCCAGCCCTGAGGGCCATGGGAGCAGCCCCCCTGGGAGTACACTTTCAATACCAGAGATGGTGCTCACCCTGACTTCTCCAAGGGCACCTAGAGCATTTATCCTTGGCTGTCGCTCTTCTGCGAACCCCTCTGCCTCCCTCTGCGAGCAGCCCCTCCCTACCCATGCACACTACAGTCTGGAGAGTTTCTCTTGGTTCTTGAGTTTCTTCCATCTGGTTGGAGTGGAACAGGGGCTACAAGGGGGGTTATGGTTGGCATTCGAGAGGCTCAGGCAGGCCAGCTGAGATGAGGCGCATACACATGGGGTTGCAAGATGGCAGCTGGAGCTCTTTGTCATTTGTTTGTTGAACTTTCACATCAAACTGAAAACTGCAAGCAGAAACCTCATCTATCCCAGTCCCCTCTCCAGGTACCAGTGCCCGTCCATATGAAGGTTCCTTGTGTGTTTTTTGAATGAATGAATGAATGAATGAATGAATGAGAAATATATAGAGATATGGAAAGGCACACCAATTGGCCTGGGATTTGGTAAGCCCGCAAGTAACCACCAGTCTTCACTCATGTCTCGAATAGATTACTGTGTCTGAATAGCATCTTGCAGCTATACCTGAGGTAGCTTTTGGCTCCTTGGCACCAGCGAACTCAGCTTTTCCCAACCGCATGCAGATTGTCCAGAGATGCTTCATGCAAGGGAACTCCTGGGAGCTCTTGTGCAAAGCCAAGGCGATGCACATGAGTGTGAGCTACAGTGTAGAGCTTGGGTGTGTCTTTCTGAAGAGTCGAGCAGATTCTGCCCTCACCGCCACCCCATTTGTGTCTGTGCAAGCCTATGCGAGTGTGCATTGTGTACATGTGTGTGCACAGTAGGTCTCACCAAGGGGCGATGTCATAAGTCTGCATCTCCACCTCCTTGGTGAAAAATTACAGGTCAGAGTGTAAGAGCTTGAGGATCATGGTGGTGACAGAGGTGGTCCCTGGCCTGGTCAGCGGAGCTGGGTTGGATCTCTGTCTCTGGGGATCCACAGATTTCGGTTCTTTGAAAGAAACTGGGCAGAAAGAAGATCTGCATAAGACTTGCACAGCGAGAGCCAGCAGGCAGATACCAGGATGGTGCTCTAGCACCTGAACTTTCCTTGCAGGATGGCGGCTTCTGAACCCCTCTCAAACAAGGGCCTTGTTTGACTCCACGACCTGAGTCCTCATGACACCTCTCTGAAGCCATCTCCAGTGTTGGAGGACACATACTTGCACCACAAAGATTCCCTTCCACCCCTCCTGCCTTCTCCTTGGTTGTAGAGTAGCAAACCTCCATGTATCATTTCACCCTGGGGACAAGGATGTTAACATATATAAATGAAGGAAATTGACTTTGGGCCTAAAATAAATATGCCATGCAGTAATAACTGATAAACTAATAAATATCTATCACCATTATATTTCAAGATTTCCCAAAGATATCTGAAGAGCACTTAATTGTTACTGAGTAATCAATTATTCAATTAACCTTCTTCTCATTGAATATATATTTGATACAACTTTTTGAAGCTTCAGCTTTAAAAGGTTCCTATCGATTGCAAGTTTCAAGGCCATATGGCATGGGTATTGGATTTGTGCCGCCATGATTGACAGCGGAGGCTGGAACCACATGTAAATATTTCAGAGGGTGCGAGTTTCAGTGATGAGGCTACAATAGTGAGGTTTGTTTTGTAGATAAATATATGTATGTGCATACAATATGCATACATACGTAGACATACCCCCCCACACACAAGGTTTCTGCCCGCACTTGTGTACACATGGCACCTGCTTCATCTGGTATAATGTTGACCAAACACGCGCCCCACTGCCGAGGTGAGTCCAGGGTTCCGCATCGTCTGGGGCGGTCACCTGATTTGAATGTTGGAAGTCTTCTATTTAAACAAGATAAGAGACGAGCCAAGCTCTCAAATAGAAATATTCAATTGGATGCATGAGGATTGGACTGGCAAATTGAAAAAAATTTCAGTTTGAGAGGAAACTATTCTGCTTTGTTTAGTCTGATTCTGCTTTTCTAGAATCTTCTTAGGCAAAGTTAGGTTTGTAAAAGACCACACTGACCACTTTCTCAATTTAATTTTTCTCCCAACCTTTAATCTTTAGTGTTTCACACTTTGAGTGTGTGGAACTCCATGTGCAATGTAAGTGGACAGATGTGAAGTAGTGGCTAATGACCTTGGCATTTGGGCAAAGGATGATGAGACTGGGTGAAGAGTGTCGAGCCTTCCTGGGGGACATGTAGCACTGTATACACAGTGACACAAGCCAGTGCAAGCTTTCTGGTGGCCAAGGAAGAAATATGCATTAAACAGGTATTAAATGCACATTACTGTTCACTTAGCCATTCTGCTCTAGGAATTCATCCAAAGGAAAATATCCCACACGTGGTGAGGATTTTTCTTTAGATATTAAAGGGCACATCCTTTCCAAAGGGGGAAACTCAGAAAACAGCCTCTCCAAAGGGGAGAAAGCTAAATAAATGAGGTGCCTCTACATGCGAGAGCCCCATGCGGCTATAAAATTATATAACAGTGGAATAATTAATGACACGGAGAAATATTGACAGTGCCTCTAACATTTAGGGCAAAGTTGTCTTTGAAGCATAAATTCTGTAATCTATATACACACTCTGTAGTCATACACGGTAAGAAAAAAAAAAAGGCTTTATATTTAGAATGCCCAGACTTCACGTCTAGGTGTTGAAATGGCGAGAGATGATTATTCCTACGGTCTTTGTGCTTTTCCAAATCTATAGATTTTAATAAACACGCCCTGAAGATCTTTAAACTAACAGCGTTTAAGAGCTGGGAGCTTAAATGAGTGGCTGCACCAAGTTTTTCCAAAAAGGGTTTACCCTGGTGAGAGTGAGCTGGTCACACCCTCCTCCCTCCCCCCCTGTTTTCTAGGGTGCTCCATCCCCCTGCCTATCCCAACCCCCTCCCCCCCACCATGGCTTGGTCCTGAAGCTCCAGGGCTGAGTTGTGGGCCCAGCAGATGGGCCCCCCCAGAACACAGCCATAATCAAGATATTAGCAAAGAGTTTCTGTCCTGAAAAATACCATAAACAGGCTGGGCTTGACCTTCTCCACGCAGGAGCACTTCAGTAATCTGCGCCTAATGATTTTTTACATTAAGCCGGGCTTGTGTTGGGCCCTGGTGAGGCAGTCATCTAAGAGCAGTCATTTTGCACATTCCGATCCCATTATGTTACATTGTTACTGAATAAAGACTGGTATTATGTTGCCTCCATAAAGGGCAGAAGTGGCCTGAATTTTATCTGCTGAACGAATCAATCTGGATTATGTCAGCTGAAAAGAATTGCGGACCAGTCTCTCCCGCAGATGGGGGGACGGGGGCTTTTTTTTTTTTTTTTTTTCTTAAATGTATCTGTTAGTTCTGAATACATGAGCTAAGATAATACCTTGTGGTGACTGAAAAGTAGTTTTTCTCTCTTATTTTTCAATGAGGAGTGTACCAATTATCATTTCAACATAACGTATTAGGAGATCAATTGGGAGCTGAAAGCCATTTCCCTATGTTAATACCGTGTTGTATTTAAGCCTTCCTGACGGCCTGTCGGGGCTGTGGGAAAAGATTGAGCAAATAATGAGGAAAAGAGCTTAGAAAAAGAAAGAGGGTGGGGCTTGGCAAGGGATGTGAACTATTCATCAACAACTCAACAAGGATGATGGAAATAATAAGTCCTTAAAGAAAAAGGGGCAAGTTTTTTTTTTTTTTTTCAAGAAATAGTTTCCCGTTGGGGGGGGAGTGTAGGAAAAAAAAATACATTTAACCCTAACTTTGTCCTGCTTCTCCAGGAGTTGATTTTAAACTTCCTAAGCTCAGCCAGGGCTTCCCTTTGTAACCGGGTTGTGCACATTTCAACATCGTGCATTCTTCAGTGATCAGTTTAAGAAAACAGTGTCTGATTTCCTGTTCATTTGTGCAAATTTCTTAGCATGTGGTAGTGTCATTTAATATCTAAGTCCAGCCAGGCTCTGCTTTAACTTAGAAAAATACAGACAGATCTTGTGCGTAAAATCATTTGTGTAATCTTTGATGTGACCAAGAATAAAATCAAACCCTCGCTCTGTTATGTGCCTTTTATTTAACACAGTACAGAAAACCTTTGAAACCCGAAACTCCTCAGGATATGGTGCATGGATGCAAGTTCCTTAAAATAATATAACTCTGTTGCATTTTATGTTTCCCCACTCCCCATTATGCAACCCCTTCCAAATATTTACCTTAGAAATGAATAGGCTTTTCTAATATTATTGTGTTCAATTGCTAAATTTCCATTCAACAGACCTAATTCCACCATCTGCAAAGTTCTAGATTTTATAATACTTATAAGCTGTTTCTAATCTATTTTTACTGCCTTGTTCTGTCCTGAAATGTCAAAGAGAGCAGAATAGGTCTTGGAATTAACATGACAGTTAAGAAACTTGGCAAGGTTTTACAGCAGATTGTGACATTAACAAAATACAAAGGAGAATGGTGAAATTCGCATTAACGTACGCCTGCCGACACTATAAAAATCTATATGTCCATGATCAGGGAATTAAAAAATAGGCATGTTTTAGGATGATGCTATTAAAGACAGATCTTTACTATGAAAAGAAATTTCCATATGAAAAGCAACTTACTAAAAGTAGTGCCGTAATCCTTTCTCTGGAAAGAACAACAGGTTTATGGTCCCGGGTCAAGTAGGCATATGGCTGTCTCCGGCTGCCAATTTTTTTCCCTCGGCTTCTTTAATCTGTGATAAAACTGCTTTCAAAGTACTAATAGCATTTTTTTCACAGCTGTGAAGACGACCTTATGATAGATGTACCTAGAAGGAAAGAAAGATCATCTATTTAGATGCACAGAATGAAAAAATAGACCACTTGGGGTACGCGGCGCCTCATCATGAGAAGGCTTCAAGCAGTGTTCTCGGGGGGAGGCCTCCCCCAACCCAATATGCCGGAGTCCACCTGTCCGGGCGTCCCCAGAGGTGCACTGTACGGCTGTGATAAACCTAACCCAGCCACTGTTTTGGGACCCTGCGGTCTTGACGTTTGACTCGTCAGAGGCTGCGTCCCACAGAGCCCATCACGGGGCGGCCTGTGTGCTGTGTGACCTCAGCTCAGTTGCTTAACTTCTCTGAATGTCAGATTCCTCAAAGTTGCCCGAAATGAAAGTAACCGCCTTCCGCGGTTGCTGCTTTGGAAAAGCACGTATAGAAAGTCTCTGGCACTCGGCAGCTATAGCTGATGCAGCTTGTATTTGTTTTTGTTTTTAATGGAAAAGTGGGAAAACTCAGTGAGGGTGGGGGTGGGGAGTGAAAGCCTGGCCTTTGAACACACTTTCTTCCCTGCGGCGCGGTGCAGCCAGCATCAAAGAGCACAGCGTTCTGCTATAAAAATCGCTAACCCTGAGCCTACTCTTGACACCTCCCAGCTGGGGTGCTGAACCCTGCTGGCAGCTTTCCCTGCAACCACACCAGGCCTCTGTTGGTCCCTCTGGAAACAGGGCACAATAGCGTCTCCTGGGGGTTCTCTGAGGGTAAAACAAGTTCATCAACAGGGCGTCTTTTGGAGCTAAAGAACAGATTCGAAACAGCAAGAGAAAGTTAAAGACAAAACAATAAACCGTGATGCGCTGTCTTGAGTTGGGGGTTGCTGTCGGCAGGCAGCTCAGTCCAGCCGGGAGGTATGCTGGTGCCCAGGCCAGACCCAAGAGACCAAGCCAGGCTTGCCTTCTGCTGGACAAGGCAGCCTTGAAGGACCGGCGCGGTTAGTTCAGGCCATGGGAAACGTTGACACTAAGTCTGTGGGGGGGCACTTGGTTAGTAAGTGGGTCCTTCTGGGGTCAGAACCCTGAGAGGACGGGCGCAGTCAGCACCAGGTGCGGTGCGCATGTCTTCAGGACACGCAGACACGTGCGTGCGTCGCTGCAGACTCACCTTTTGCATCCCTCCCCAGACCCAGCTCTCCCAGGGGTGCTGGCTCCCCCTCTCTCCCCTCCCCATCGTCAACAGGGCGTAGATCTTGTTTCTGCTCATCCGTGATGCCCAGAGCGCTCCGCTCCTCCCCAGAGCAGGGCCTGGCAGGCCGGGCATCTGTCTCTGCCCCCACCCCCAGCCCGCGGCTCTCCCCGGGGATGACGGCCCGCGGGCTGCACTGAGCCGCTTCCACCAGCAGATGGCGGTGTCTGCCCAGCAATGAGCGCCTCCATCTGCCTCAGGACCAACCCCCCAGCCGGCTGCTTCCTTGGGGCGCGGGGCGTTCTGAGTGTTCTAGGAAGAAGCCTGGTGCAGGGGTGCAGAGCAGGACTCCCAGGAGTCTGCCCCTGGGTGAAGGGGAGCTGGAGATTTCGCTGGGGTTCAGGGACATTGTAGTCATTACTCCATTTGTTCAGAAAACAAAAACAGAAACGAAAACTGTGCCCATAGTTAGAGTATCTTTAAAGTACGCGTTTTAGGCTCTTTCTGGGAAAGCCAGAGGGTGTGGGGGCCCCGGACTCGCGTTGCAGGACAGCTCAGCCGCTCTGGGGTTGGCCAGCTCCCCTTAGCCTGTCCTGTGAGCTGGGGGCCTCACGTCAAAAATGTCCTCGATCCCATGTTGCAAGATCATACTGGCTGCTGGTTCCGTCTCTCTGGCAGCGACGTTCCTCCCACATTGGGTTCATCTGCACCCGGGGCCGGCCAGGCGAATGACTCCTAGTCACGGAGGGGAAACTGAGGCTGGGAGCTGGCAGCAGACCAGAGTCTGCTGGCGCTGCTGGTGGCCAGATATAGGGGATGGGGGGAGGGGGCCGAGCCCTCCACCCTCCCACTCAAGGGGCTTCCTGCCTGCATGTCCTGCCCGCCTTGTCCTCCAGTCCAGGAGGCCTTGCCCGCAAGCCTGCTACGTTAGCTGCAGTAGCTGCCAAAGACGCCACCTAATGGAGCGAGAGACTGAGGGGGGGGGGCACACCCTATCAAGACCAGGTTTGTGTTGGTTGTTCTTCCTTAAGACCCAGGCACTTCAGGTCCTCAGCCGAGGCGAGCGCCTGCCTGTGCACGTCGGCCCCTCTCAGACGCAGGCCAAGCACGGACACACCTGGCGGCCACCGCTCTAGCCCAGCGGTTCCCCCAGCGGCCTGGACAGGCAGGGAGCGGCCGTGGGCTGAGCCGCCACACGATCCGTGTGTCCTGGCGACGTAGGCGTGGCTATTGGCCTCATTGCACAAACGGGGAAACGCGGCCTCGGAGAAGTGAATGACTTGTCGAGGGTCACGCAGCGGCGACGCAGCAGCTGACCTTAAGCCAGGCCCGCGGGCGCTGTCATTTCGAGCATGCGCCTTAGGTGGTTATGGGGCTTGCTTCTGAAGTCATCGCTCTGAAGTGGCTCCGTGGGCATGCTGACTGCCCGGGGCGTCCGACTCCTCTCGGACAGTCAACATGGGAGCAGAAACAAATCAGCTTCGTCCGTGGGCTCACGGGAATGACCTTGATAGCCTCTGCCTCCCCAGAAAAGGTGTTTCTGTAAACTTGGAGGGCTGGCCCAGAGTCACCCCCGCGCCCGAGTCAGCTGAGGCTTCCCGAAGTGGCGGTTCCGGATTTTGGCCCCAGGGCTGAGGGGACCATTGCCAACGGGACGGGTGTGTGTGAGTGTGGGGGTGTCCTGAAGTTGGCCAGGCTCAGAACAGGCAGCACCCCGGCCCCGCCGTGGCTCAGGGACTAATGAGGGCGTGGAAGCAGGTGACAGCATGTGGCGTTGCTTCCAAGCTTGGGGTCTTCAGCGTGGCAAGCCGGAGGATCCAGAAAGCTCAGAGGATCACGCCCTGTGGGCCCGAGGGCCTGGCGGGTCTGTGCCGAGATGTCACGGAGGTGATGGCCGCACTGCAGGGGCATCTTGACCGGGTCGGAGAGGAAATAACACTGTCAGGACAGTGGAAAAAGCTTCTTGGCCTGCACCCCTTCCCCTCCCCCCACCGCAGGCTGAGCTGTGGGGTGTTTGCAGGACCGTCCTCGGGGCTCAGCCTCACTGTCCAGTAGGGCTGAAGGCAGAAGGAACAGGAGAGGGGCGGCCTCCCGTTGCTCAGAGGGGTGATTTCCAGAGCTGAGGGGTGAAGGCCCCAAGGCTGGGATTCCCGGATGGCCACAAGAGGGCGCCCGATACTCGCAGAAGGATGCGGCTGTCGTGGCTAAACCCGAAGGTTGCCGGCGGAGGTGGGGGGGTGCCAGGGTGAGGGGCGGCTCGGGAAGGCCCAGGCTCCCGGTTACAGAGACGTTGGGGTAAAATCATTCTTACTCTTGGAAGCACAAATGTGATGTTTTGCCCCCAAATGTGATATTTTGTGCAACGGCGCTTGTGTTAGAAACAGGAAATCACTAACACACTCGACGCTGTAGGAGTTTTGAGGGCTGATCTGAGGGTTATATCTAGAACTTTCTTTTCTTTCTAGAGCAGAGTGTTGAAGGTTCCTGCAGAACCTCAGGGCCACAGCCAAACGACGCGGGTCTTTGAATGCCTTCCAGCCAGTGATCTCTGAGTCCAGACAGCTCGGTGCTGGCTCAGGATCTGCAGGCTGATGGGAAGCCCTGGTGGGAAGACGCTCGAGGGAGCGGATGGAACCCGGGGCCACTCAGTGCCTCTGCGGCCGAGTCCTTGGCTTCTTGCAGACTTGGCCCCTGAGACAAGGCCTTGGGGGGAAGATCCCGGGCGACAGGTGCAGTTGCAAGCAGATTGCTCCCATGGGAAGTGGGTCCCCTTCCTGCCGGGGTTCCTCTAGGTGCCGGGGAAACACCTGGCAGCAATCCCACTGAGGTCCGAGGAAGCTGGGTGTCCTTAAAACAAGCTCCATCCTTGTGTGGCTGGGCGAGTACCCTGGCGTCACCTGGCTGAATCGGCGGCCACAGAACCCCCTCCGAGGCCCGGAAGTTTGTATGAGAACAATGTCTGGGCCACACAGGGCCTAGTGTCTTGGAGCCTCAGTTTCCCCATCTCAAAGGTACCTGTCGCGGTGCTCCCAGAACCCTCTTAAAGCGACAGGAACGACAGGTGACAGAGCGGAGATGCTTCTCTGCCCAGATCTCATCCCACATGTCTGCTACCTCCCTGGGCAGCTCCAGAAGCCGCACAAGCCAGGTCCTACAGTCGTCTCTGTTCCCTAGAAGCTGACCCCCGTGACTCCAGGCTTGCGGGCACTCACATGCCCACTACCCACAGGGCACCACTGCCAGCCAGGGCCCGAGGGGTTCAGGGTGGAGGGTGGTGTGGGGGGCCCAGGGGCTGCCTTGGTCAGGCCATGGTGCCCACCCCCCCAGCACCCCACTTCAGGCTCCCCGTGTTTATGGCTCAAAGATAGCTGGTGGCCACCACCGGCCCCTTCCTCCAGGCCGTCATGTTAATTGAATGGTAGCGTTAACCTGATAGAGTTTAGATTTATGCCGGGGTCCGTCGCGCGTCATATTTTAATCAATACACATCCCGGCGCTGGGACGGACAGATGAGAAAACCTGCTTCATCCTCACACTTGGGTTCCATCAGCTGTCAATACGTCCTCATTGGAATCCTTCAGACGGTCAGATTTATGGCCGCCTCTGCTGCATTCATCACGGAAATGAACTTCGGGGGGAAATGATGTGAAGGGTCACCGGGGGGTGGACGCGCCAGATATTGTGTTTCAGAGACAGAGGGAGTCTGGGGAGGGCAGGGTGATCCTGAGGCTTCAGAGGTGCAGGGGTGCGGCGCAGGGGTGCAGTGGTGCGGCGTAGGGCTGCAGGGGTACGGCGCAGGGGTGCAGGGGTGCGGCGCAGGGGTGCAGGGGTGCGACGGAGGGCTGCAGGGGTTTGGCGTAGGGGTGCAGGGGTGGCACAGGGGTGCAGTGCAGGGGTGCAGGGGTGTGGCGTAGGGGTGCAGGGGTGTGGTGCAGGGGTGCAGGGGG
>PVHY01023836.1:0-20436 GCA_004024945.1 Uropsilus gracilis
TATCCCTCGAGTCTAACCCTCAGACACAATCCTGAAGCCGAGAATAAGTATTTACTTGTTAAGACTCCAGCTGCAAATCAAGAGCTGTAATACTTCTGCTGTAAACCCAGTTGCTGTAACTCAACCAGAACTCTATTATCATTGTGGACATCCTGCTATCACTTTTCTTCTGGATACACCCGTTTCAAAGAAGCACAGAAGAGTCAGATTCCATCAATCATTAGTTTGGCTATTTGTACACAACTGGATGAAAACTGGATTTGGTTCATTTCTTCTCATGTTGATTCTGATAAGTGATATAATAAATCTCAATTCGAAACATGAAGAATGAGGGTAAAGTAAAAACTTGTTTAAAATGGTCTATAGTGTTTTACAAGAGAATCAGAAACATAAAACCAATTACAAAGACAGCTATTTAATCTCACTGAGTTATTTTACTTTAATTTTTTGATTGCACATACATATCTATACATATCTATATTACATCATTGTTTATCCCGATATTCTTCCATCATCTTATCACCCATGCACCTTCGTTATCTCTTGTGCTCTCCTCCTCCCCCAATTTTACTCTTCTACCCTTCCCTTGATCTATGCTTCAGTTCTGTTGGCAGTTTTAAATTTTTCTTGTCTGTTTTCCCTAAATTCCTCCTATAAGTGAGACCATCCCATATTTCTTATCTTCTGGCTAATTTCTGCTAACAAGATTCCTTATAGCTCCATCCATGTTGCTGCAAATGACAGAAAAGTTCACTGAGTTATTTTAATCAAGCAGCATTTCATTAAATTAGAAAGCACTTTAGTGTTCAATCTCCTATTTCCCTTCAGTATTACATTTGGTAGAATTCCCTCGATAAATATATTCAAATCATACAACCTAGTACCTGGGAATGTGTTATTATTTGGAAGAGGTTTTTGCAGAAACTGTCAAGATGTGGCCATAATGGATGAAGGTGAGCCCTCTTCCAAGGACTGCTGTCCTTACTAGAAAAGGAGAATTTGTATGCAGACTCAGGCACACAAGGATAAACAACATGAGAAAAGAGGCAGCGCCAGGATGCTGTAGCTCTAGGCAGGGGCGGGGGTGCTAGTGGCTGGCCAGCCACCTCCAGAAGCTGGGAGGAGGATGGAAGGACTTTTCCCCTGGAGTCTGCAAAAGGAATGTGTCCTGCAAATATCTCAATTTCAGACTTCTGGCTTCAGAACATAACATAATACATTTCTGGTGTTTGGGGGCATCCCATTTATGATATTTTATTACATTGACCCGAAGAGACCATAACCCTGGTACAGGTACACTGAAAAGTGCACCTGAAAGTGAACTGATGTCAGATCAGGACTTCCACATTTGGGAGTAATATTTTTCACTCATAGTACACAGGACCAAGGAAGTGAAAGCCACTATTTTTCACTTGCAAAGAAAAATAAGACAGCAAATATCTCAGACTAAAATAGTATTTACTCTTCAATAAATTATGCTGGAAAAATTGGACTAAGATCTGCAAAAAAATGAACCAAGACAACATCCTCACACCATGTATAAAAACCAACTCAAAAGGATTAAAAGACTTAGATGTCAGACCTGAAACCATAATATACGTAGAGGAAAACCTGGGCAAAACCCTCCATGAAGTACAATTCAGAAATCCTTTTCTGGAAAGATCTGCAAATGGCAAAAAACTTAAGGAAAACAAACAGATGGGACTACATCAAACTAAAAAGCTTCTGTACAGCAAAAGAGACAACAGAAAAACTAAAAGACGCCCAACCGAATGAAAAAAAATTTTTGCCCTCCACAAGCGTGGTAAGGGTTTAATAATGCAGATCCATAAGGAACTTACACAACTAAACAAAAACAAAACAAGAAACCCAACCAAAACATGCGAAGAACTATAAAGACTTCTCTCCAAAGACGAAATACAAAGGGCACCTGAAAAACTGCCCAACCTTACCGGCCATCAGGGAAATGCAAATCAAAACCACAATGAGATACCACCTTACACCAGTAAGAATGGCCCACATAAAAAAAAAAAAAAACAGGCAACAACAAGTGCTGGTGTGGATGTGGAGAAAAAGGAACACTTTTACACTGCTGGTGGGAATGTAAACTGGTTCAGCCACTAAGGAAAGCTGTGTGGAGGACCCTCAAACTAATGAAAATGGACCATTTGACCCAGCAGTCACTCTTCTGAGAATCTACCCAAAGGAGACTTCATGTGGGCACAAAAGGATACCTAGGATACCTGTGCTCAGATGTTTATTGCAGCACTGCTTATAATTGCAAGGACGTGGAAACAACCCAAATGTCCCAAAACAGATGATTGGATGAAGATGTGGTATATATACACAATGGAGTATTACTCAATTAAAAATGACAAATTTGATGAATTTATGAAAACATGATGAATCTAGAAGAAATTACTAGCAGAAACAAGTCAGAAAAAGACAGAAACCAAATGGTTTCACTAATATATGAACAACCAAATGAAAGTACACAACGGGAGGGTGGGGGCCAGCTGGAGTGGTCAGGGAGGGGAGATGGTAGGTGACCCCTGAAGATTAAAATGCAAAATATATATATAAATAAATTTTTTAATAAAAATAAAATAAGATGGTATTTATTCTAATTGCTTCTTCTGGTTCCAATTTTGAGCCTCAACTGACATGAGGGGGGGAAACCTGCCCTCAAGCTTTTTGAACTGAAGTTGACAGATTCAGAGAAAGCAACTCTTCACATGATAATGCCAAGAATCTAGTCAACGCTCCAGTCCAATAGTGTCACAGACCACCCCAGTTGCTCTCCTGAGTCACCCTGTGTACCCTGTATTGCATGTTTGCAATACCACCGAGTCCCTAACTTTATGGAAGGAACAGTGGTCATAAGACTTGGTGGGCTGGTGTATGTTTTAAAACCCAGTGACAAAGCTTTGTGCCCACTCTGCTCATGGAACTTGAGAGAACCAGCAGCACTGAAGGATTCCTGGAAAAGCCTACTCCTCGCCCCCACCACTGGCCATCTTTGGCTGTTTCATCTCTCCCCCAGACGCAACAGGACTCAAGCTGAACCATTTCTCCTCTCCCCAAACCCAGTTTTCTCAACTTTCCTGCCCTCCTTGTTACAGACCAAACATTTCCATCACCCTTATCCCCTCTTCCCACCCCAAATCCCAATTTGTTAAGACAATCCCATTGGCCCTACCTTCAAGATGCTCTCACAATCCCACTTCTCACCTCTTCCAGGGCTACCCCCAGTGGCCCCTGCCACTACCATCTCTCATCCACATTGTTCCAATGCCCACCTACAAGATCTCCTGTTTAACCCCTTACCTCCTCCAGTCTCAACCAGCAGACAGCCATCTCCCTAAGACAGAGTGAAATCCTATTACCATTTAAAACTCTCCAGCGCTGAGAGATTCCCATCTTTCAGAGGGAAAGCTCCCCACAACAGCTCACCGAGCCCTCTGACCTTGTCTACCACCCACTCATGACACTCAGGGATCTTCTCTTTACTACTAATGCCTTCCCATGGACAGTTTCTTCCTCCAAAATAACATTCCCCCAGATATCACATAGTTAACCTTTTCTGGTCTTTGCTTAAATGCCCCTGACCACACAGTTGCTGCAATTCCTCCTTTATCCATTCCTGAGTACACTTTCAGTGTTCTGCATCTTATTTCCAGCTTCCTAACATAGCTAACTGCTGGATGCTAATTGTCATTATTTCCCTTTCAACTAAAGAGGTAAACATTACAATCCCTGGAATTTGTTTATCTTGCTGGAGAATATAGTCCCAGAGTCTTAGAGCACTATATGGCACAGATTATGAGCTGCAGGATCATTGGTTGATTGAGGAAGGTAGGACCAGGGCAAGCAGCTGTGGCCACTTCGGGACATGCAGTAAGGTTAAGTCCCTTGTTTTTTGCTAACCAAGATGTCACAAATAAAGAGTATAGTGTCTGGGTTGTCCCAAGGAGCTCAAGAGGGGTGACTGCTTTCTGAGAAGGAAAGTGAGTTCAAGCACACAGATGCATACACACCAGGCAAATCTGAGCTGGGAAACTACAGGAGTAGCATGCCTACAAGTGGAAGGAGGGAGAAGGCCAGAGTTCCCACAGGGTGGGTGGGTCCATAGACTGTGCGTGGTGGAGACCCCAGGCCACATGTCACCCTGGCTTCCCCCCCCCCCCCCCCTGATCTTTAACAAGGCTCTGGAGAAAGAACAGGTTGTAAGGAGAAAAATTCAAATTCCAGAAAGAGCCTACTTTCTATTTTGCAGTATTGTTGGTGGAACACACTCTACTTTTACTTCAAGATCTGTCTGTGTCAGTAAACAGAAGTTCTCTGGGTCTCTTGGGAGCTATAAGCCAGCCACCATGTGCCACAAAGCTGTGACAGCAAGAAAGACCCGAGCGCCTACATCTTGCTTGCACTGCAAGAGTCTCCAAGATCAAAGGAGGCAGCCCGCCAACAAGCTGCTGGCAGGAGGAAGATTATCTATTCAAAACTTTTCCCTCCCAAGGCTTTCGAATAATAAATCATTTCATCTTGCTTCATAAACAGCTCTTTTTATAGCACATTTGTGTGGAGATCATAGGCAAAGCAATATGAGATGTGTTTGCTCTTCACTTTTCCATTAAGGTTTTGGAAGAGATGGAAGTTTGCTCCAGTTATGGATTACTGTAAACAGACTACCCCAAACTTTAGTGGCCTTGCTCCACCACTTTATTATATGTGATACTTTTGTGAGCCAGTATTCAGGCAGGGCTCAGTGGGAAGGTTCTTCTGTTCCAAGCTGACTTTCATGTCTGATTCCCCAGTAGGGACATCTGGAAAGCTGCACTCAGTAGAACCTGCAGATCAACTGCAGTGCTTACAGTCAGTCTCTCAGCATGTGGTCTCTTGTTGAACTTGCACAGTAGATTTAGGTGTAAAGGGCATTGTCCTAGTGAACAACATGGCAGAACCTTTTATTCTCTCCATAGAATTCATATTGTGCACTTTTACATTCCACTGACTTTTACATTCCACAGTTTGTGATCACAAACTGGCTCAGATTCCAGGGGAAGGAACACCTATCTCACCTCTCAATGGAAGGAGGTTCAAAGCACCTGAGGCGAAGTTTTAAAAGCACTCAACATAGCTGGGTGCAGTGGCCCATGCCTTTAATCCCAGCCTAGAACAGGAGGCTGATACTGGGAATCACTTGAGTCCGCAGGTTTGAGACCCGCCCGGGGGCAACATGTTAAGACCTAGGCTCAAAAAATAGTGGGATGTGGTGGCGCACAGCTGTAATCCCAGTTACCTGGGAGGCTGAGGCTGGGGATAACTTTAGTCCAGGGTATCCTGGGCAACAAGAGTCTGCAGTTCCCAGGGCAACACACTGAGACCACATCTCAAAAATAAAATAAAATAAATAAATGCACCCAACAGTTAAATTCATCCATATAACATATCCTTAATTTTCTCCTTCAGGTGCCTTGTGGCCTTGATAGTCATTGGCCTCCATTAGATAGCTAGCTATGTGCAAATGCTGGCAGATAAAGCAAATTAACACGCCCCTGCCATGGACTAATACTTATAAAGGTCAAAGACATCTGTGCTTTTTGCCTGTCCAGTCGTCAAGCCTCTTCTGGAAATGATTCTTCCAATGTCCTTTGGAGAGTGATTCCTCTTTGAGTTCATGTGATTTAATCATATGATACATGGCTTAGACTTGGCCAATGGAATTCTACCATCCACCATTGCCATCACCTTATTAGTCTGAGGATACCTGTTCCGACAATCATAAATCCAGCATGACTATGATTTGGAGAAGGCATATTAAGTAAGCAGGGTTGAGTGGGAAGTGCATCAAGAAAAAGCAACAGAAAGTCAAGAGATAAAGAGAAGCTGAAAGCCAATGATGAGGTTGAACTCCTTGTATTAGCTATGACCGGACTCAGCTGGGTTTTTCTCTCTGGCAGCTGAGTTCTGACTTATAGCCAGAAAACACTGAAGGTGAATAGGACAATGCTGTGATGAGGGAATAGGGTGCAAAAGGTAAAAAATGCCCTCCTGGAGTGCACGTCCAACACAAGACACAAAAGGCCCCTGGGGAGGGAACTTAGGAGCAGCAAACCCACACCATGCCATGGAGGTTATGGTCTAGGTGCAAGGCAGGGCATCCCTAGTCAACGCAATACAGCTCATTCCATGACGCCCACTTCACCTCTTGAATTGAAGAGCATGGGGGAGAGGGCAGGCACCAAATACCCACATTGGCCATCTTCTTCCACTAGGTGACACCCCCACATCAGAGGCAGAAATAGGGGGTTTAATTCACTAACTGATAGAAATTAGGAGCCTTCAAATTAAGTGTTGGTGGTCTGGATGGGAATCTTAGAGTCAACGGATAATAGGAAATGCGAGACAGCAAAAATCTGGGACAGCTGGGTTTATATAGTACCTACCCTATAGTTGCATGGGATGATCATCAGATTTGTAAATCTCGTGAAGCCAAGACAGGTCTGTAAAGGTTTTCAGGCTCAACAATAGGATGAATAAGCACAAAAACTCATTCCACAGGCTAAAATGCCAACAGGACTCACCATTAAGACCACGTCAGAAGAGCTGTTCTAAGCTCTATTTCAATGCCAAGGGAATAAGGACCCAGAGGTTTGCACAAGGACCTCAAGGTCATGGAAGAGGTGACTTTCCCACTAGGCAGCAGGGAAGGTCCCATTCTAGAAGGAAGCCCTGCCTTGATGTTGGGAATGACTGTACAAAGTAGAAAGGAATGGAGGGAAAACTAAGTTGAGGATCAGTAGGACAGCTCAATTCTGAAGGCTATTTTGGGGGGGAGGGGAGGATATTGGCTTTAAACCTGTTGAAACTCAGGCGTTTCATCTTTAGAGGGGATGATCCAAAGAGTGTCCCCTTCCCTAGGACCACTGCTCAGTACTTCATACTTTAGACACTCAGGGAGAATTGATAGGGTGTGCTACCCTCCTCCCCCCATTATCTCCTGTTTAAGAGTTCAGATTTCAAGGACAGATGCTAAAATGTGAGAATGACCTTTGTTGGAATTTCCCTTCAGGGAGATGCAGGGGGAGAAAGAAGTGAAATGGTCAAGGTGAAACAGGTTTCCTGGAAGGCAGGGAAATCAGGATATATAAAGGGTGTATAAACAAAGAGAAGGATTGGAATTTTTCAGAGGCAATATGGAGATCGGATAGGGAGATTCAATGGAGGAGAGATGGGAATCGGCCATCTTGTAAAGATGTGAGGCATGTGAGCTTGGCCATGTGGCCACCGGGGGCCTGCAACCCTTGGCTGGCACAGACTGGCAGCATGTATGCTAAATGCAGTTAAGAAGTTTGGAGATTTGAACTCCGCATTGGAGTTTGACTTGTGTCTGAAGAGGCTGTGCAAAAGTTCGGCCTGAAAAGAAGGCACCATAGAGTTCCTGCTACATGGAAGACAAGGAGGAACAAACCAAAGGAGCAGCCAAAGGAACACGCCTTCAAGCGTCTAGAGATGAACTCTGATTGGACATTGGTGAGATGATCAGGACTGAGAGACTGAGGATTTCTGGGCAATCTGGGAAAGGACTTTGGACAATGCTGAGAAAGGTTTTGGACAATGTTAAAGTAATCGGAGTTTTCCTTACATGTTTCTTGTGTAGTTATTAGGATAATTAGAAATCACTTTGTTAGAAATAAATTAGTCTTGCATTGGTTTGGTATTTTGGTTGAGAAGGCTGGGGATGGTGGAAAGAACCCACAAGAGTTTAGAGTTTAAAATGTTTTTAAGTTTTTTTTCTTGATCTGAAAGAGGGAAGGAAAGCAGAGAGAAGCTGGTAGCTAATGTTTGCATATCAATAGTAGGCAGGTACAGTGAAAATGCTAATGGCCTGCTTGTATCCTGCTTCCTAGGGAGAGAAGCAGGTCTAGTTGTGGCTACTTCAAGGTTAAAGGTAAAGGCAATTGCTAATTGTAACTGTTTGGAGCCTGCTTCACAGAGAGAGAAGCAGGCCTGTATGTGTTTCAAGTTAAAAAATCCTTTCGTGGTCACCCACTATCAGAATAACTTGTAAAATGTGGTTGGATAGAGGACAATAGGTTCCTTGATGGTGGGTATGGTGGTGTAACACACCTCAGAGGTGTGAACCTGAGCCTCTGGATTATATACTGTGTTGTAAACCAACTTCTCAAAAAATTTTTTGATATAAAAAAAAGTCTAGAATCTGACAGAAATAACCTATGCTGACAGATATAAACAGCAAAACTCTATGCAATCGTACAAGGAAAACAATAAATGTTTTTTATTATCAAGAGTAAAACTTTCTTATTCCTTGTTGCTAACTGCCGTTCTCCTGCTCTCACATTTCCTCTCTGGATCCAATTATTCCCTCTGGGATCACTGCTGTAAGCATCACAGCAGATTGTTTATGGATTCATTAATTCCTTTTGCCTACATTCAGGTGTATTCTTATTTCAGTGCTGATTTTTGCATTTGATTTTCCTCTTGCCATTGAGCTGTTGAGATCCCACTGAAAATGGAGACTTCTTTCCTTCAGGATCGTTTGTACAATTTATCAACCTGGGTTCCAAAGCTCCTTTGGATCTCAGATGCTGTTACTGAAGGACGACACTCGGCCAGCAAGTGCCCTTGAGGCAAAACATTGAGAGCATTGTCTGCATTGTTAAGAGGTTAAGTAGTCAGGAGAATGAAAGCTGCCAACCTATCCAAAAACAGAATGTGGGGCTTTTTTTTTTTTTTCGTATTAAATGCACACTTACATAATTCACTTTTTTTTAAAGAAAATCCTTTTATGCAAAGATTTTTGTAACAAACTATTAGATTTTACAATAAAATGATAGATATAAAACACAAAAACCTTGTATCAAAGTTCTTGACATGGGGCCCAAATGGGAATGAAATTTTAAGTTTACATAAACACCAAAACAGAGGGTTCCAGCTTGACTTTATAGGAAAATTTTGTGCATGAATCAAACTGATCATGAATATTCATGACCCCAAGGGAGACACAGCCTATATGGGAATTAAAACAGGCCTAAAGAAGGGTGTGCAAAGCTTTGCAGTAAACCTGTGAACAAGAAATGAAGGATTTCTTGATGCTTTGGGTCTCAGTAACCTACACCTATAAGGTACCTAGACTCAGTGGGGAAAGAGCATGTGGAACAAACCTTAATATGATAAATCTCAAAGTGAAGTCAAACAGCCACTTTGCATAATGACAACAGCACTCTCAAAAGGCCACACTGTCAGTGAAAGATGAGCTTAAGAAAACCTCACAGGTTAAATGTGAAACATGACTTGGTAAGAAAAAATTATAAAACACTAAGCAAACTAAGCAATTGTCAGCAAAATCAAAAGCAATGAAAATAAAGAATTAGAAGATCCAAGGACATTAGATTTGAATCTTCAAATGGCAGTATTTTTAAAAAGCACATTTAAAGTGTCATTTATTGGCATATAAAATGATGCAAATGTGTGTGCAATCAATAAAAAAATCGTAAAATAAATTTTTTAATGTCATTTATTTAAAGAAATAAAGGTAAAATTAAAATGAGCAAGGAATGCAAGACTTAAATAACCAGTACAGTTTGGAAAAGACAATGGGTTTCTAAATATGCAAAATGTATCATTAATATAAAAGATTCAGGAGTTGAACAGGTTAAACCCAGGTAAAGGTTAAGTTTATCTGGAAAATATCTCTACATGGCAAAGGAAAAAAATGGAAGAGATAGACCAATACAGTAAGTCAATGAGAATGAGACAGTTTAATCTGTATCTAACTAGAAAGGAAAAAGAATCAAAACAGAAAAACACATAAAGCAAAGATGATGGCACAAAAGCAGAATGAAATGATTATTTCAAAGTGATGACAATTTGACTGACATCAGACCAACAGTTATAAATGGAAGCCAGATGACAGGGAAGTAACTTCAAAGAACTGTTAGGAAATAACTCAATCTAGAGTTGTATACACAGCTAAATTGGCGTTCAAGAAATCAAACAAACAAAGAGAGAAAGTATAAAGGGCACCTCAGAGAAGGAATGGTCCAAGGATGTATTTCACCAGAAAGGACTGTTATCTCAATAGGAAGGTCTGAAATGTAATAAGGAAAAGGCAAGAAAAGAAACTGATAAATATGAAAAACATTTTAAAAGTTAGCAACTATGAAAAAACAATGGAGTGTTTAGTAGACTAGAAGAACATAACTCATATTGACTGAAAATGACAGCTGCAATAATAATGAGAATTAAATTATTCTAATAAAATACAGTATTATTCAGGAGTAGGGAAAGGTATTTATTAATGAAAGAGTTGATGGTCAGTGTGTATATTAAAATTTGAAGTGTTACCCACTAAATGACTAGAAATGAGTGTTTAACTTCCAGTGATGGTAGTTTGTATTTCTTTTCTTTCCTTCTACTTTGGTTAACTTCCAAGCCTAATTTTAGTATAGATGGAAAATACTTTTTAAAATCCATAGGAAAATAGAAAGGAAGGAGCAGCAATGTGCCTCCCAAAAGCATAAAATTACATGATAGATATACTTTATATATCAGAATCATAAGAAGTTTTTAGTCTGATTAGATTTTTTAAAAATTAATTATATCTATTCATGTCTTACAAAAAGACATCTAAGATAGAAAGGCAGAGTCAAAGAATATGAAACAAAAGACAGTTGGTTGAAAAGACATTAAAGGTAAAAGTATTTAGAATACTAAAATTTGCTATTCGTACTATGCAGGTAAGAGAAAAACAAAACAAAACTGACTTTCTGGCACAGACCTGTCCTCGAACAGATTTATGTGAAAAGCACACAACAATGAATTTTTTTAGAGGTTTCAATGAAGCATCTGGATATGGGATTGAAAATCTCTCTGAAGTAAAAACTTTATCCCAGGTCCTACAAATCTGATAAAGAGACAAGAGTTCACAGTCAAAAACCACAAAACACAAAAGGAACCTATCAGAGTAAGAATTATTACACTTAGAAAGGTACATTTACAATATTTCAGAAAGACTTCTTTCAAAGACATAATACCTACACTTAAAAGAAAACCAAAATCTTCACTAAATTTTCAAAAATACTTTGAACAGAAAAAATATCACCCCATTAAGAGAAACGATACAAAGAATAGTGAGCAGATGTACTGATTATATGTGGATACACCTCAACAAACTAAACAAACATTGACTGCAAAATTAATATTTCCTAATTTAGGATAGAATTAAAATATCAGGTAAGAATAGCAGTTTACACTGGGAACTGGTGATCTTAAAATTACTTGGGAGGAGGGTATAAAGATAGGGACTGTCTTAAGGGTGCTCGGGAATAAATATTCACAATAAATATTCACTTTTTGTGTGAGGTCTTCTAATGATCTAGTGGTTTTCATGTGCACAGTCCTTGGGGTAAAATTCTACAAGTCTTTCCAAAAAAGAACCTGCAGCAAATTTCATAACTATGTGATTATGTGCTGTGTACCCCTTCTCGTGCTTTTTAAAAATCACAATTCAGCCAAAAGTAAAAAAGTAGTAGGAAAAATGAAACACAAAATTAGACTGGATATTCACCAAAGTAGAAGAAAGGAAAACTAACAAATACAAAGAACTAAAAGGGATAAAAATGTAAACAAGTCTTGCCTCTTGGAAAAAATAAATAGGCAAATCTTTGGAGAGATAAGTGAAGAAAAGATAAGACATTAGGAATGAAAAATATAGTATAATTTCATATGCAACAGAGATTCTAAAAATAAGAACATAATGAATAATTTCATGCCTACACATTTTAAAACCATAATTAAAAAATCATGGAAACATGGTTAAACTCATAGAGAAATACAAGCTAATAAAGGCAATTCAAGAAGAAACAGAATACCTGAATATTTCTATAACCATTCAGTAAATTAAATCCAATTTAAAATCTTTTCACAAAATAAAAACCAGGCCCAGATGGCTTCCCAGTCCTACCAAGCATTCAAAGAACAGACCATTCCAATTTATATACAATCCTTCAAAAATAGAAAAGAAAAAAAAAAAAGGACAATTTCCATTTTACCTTATGAGGGTTGGCATAACCTGAATCATTAAACAAGGACACATGAGAAAAAATCTTACTCTTGAACTCCTGGATTTCTAAGATGCAATAAAGGTAAGGCATTATGAATAATATGAATTTAGTCTAGGAGCACAGAGTTTTAAATTAGAATCAATTACTACACAAATTTAATTTATAAATGGAAAAAGATCATGTTCTCAAAAATGAAGGTGATAAAATTCAACATCAATTTATAATTTCAAAATAATACATTCAGCCAATGAAGATTAGAATTATGCTTCTTTAATACACACACACACACACACACACACATACACACACGAAAAAACCCCTTAAAGTTTATGGTGAAATATTTAAAGCATTCTAAATATCTAAAACATTTTAAGATCAGAAGCCAGATAAGGATATTGAATTCACACATAATTCTTGCAAAAATTTTATATATCTTGCCAAAGAATTCATTTTAAGATCAGAAGATACTGCAGTATTAACCTTTACCAGTCATACTGCCCATTGTTCTAAAGTGATGAGGTTGGGTTTTTGTTTTCAAATATCATTAAGAAATGGAAAATAAAATTTAAAAGGATTTTATTAATTCAAAAGCAAAAACATTTGGAATAAATCCAATGTGACATACAAGCTTTTAAACACACATAAAATAGCAAGTTTTATAAACTAGCAAACTCCAAATGAATAAATATACTATGTTCATGGATATAATGATTTATTAATTTGAGAGAAACTATTTTTGAAATTTTTAAATCTTTAACTTTAATTAGTTTGGGAACTATTTTGGGTGGAACTTCACAAACTGACCCTAAAGTCTAAAATGAAAAGGAAATGCAAATTGTCATGAAAAGCTGAATTACATCTAATAGGGCTAATTTTCTACCAGATATCAGCATTAAATATCTACAGTAGCCAAAATAGATAGTAGTGTCAAAATAGATAGGTGGAATGAAAGAATCCAAAAACAACCCTTCCACATATGAAAAACTGATTTATGAGTTATGGACAAAAGATCAGATGAAGTCTGGAGACTTTCACAACTGATTTTCCATAAGGGAAAAATTGCAAATGGTTTCCCACTCCACACAGTTCACACAAAATCAACTCCAGGTGGATTTGGGGAAGCAAAACTAAAACTAGGAGACAATTCAAAATGACATCAAAACAAAAAGCACAAATCATAAAAGATAAACTCAGTTATATTAAAACTACAAATGTTTTTCATCAAAAGATGCCATAAAAAGTTTCTGCAGCACATAAACTGTCAAGTACTAGTAACTAAAATACATGAAGAATTAGCAAAGGAAAAACAATTTGGTAGAGTTAATGGATAAAGGTCTTTCACAGAGGAATAAACAAACGGTCCAGCAACTCATGAATATGTAAGTTCAATCTCATTAGGAATTGGAGAAATGTAAATTACAAGCAACCCCTTAACTTATGTCCACAGAGTAAAACTTGAAATTCACAAAACCAATTGTTGGTAAGGTGTCAAATCAATGGGTACTCTTATTGATGATGGGAGTGTTAACTATTTCATCACTTGCTAAAAATGGGCATTTTCTAGCAAAGTTAAAAAATCCTTATTCTTCATGGTTCTGGAGGTTCATTCTTATGGACATTCTCTAGAAAAACTCATACATTTTTATCAGTAAGACTCACCACTGCATCAGTGTTGTAGGAACAAAAAGCTGGGAGCCACTCAAATGTCTATAGATGGTATAATAATTTATGATACTTTGGTGTAATGGAATATTATACAGCAATGAAAATGAGTCAATTATATAGAAGAAAACTATTCTCGAAAACCCAATTTTCAAGGAAAAAATGAGGGTAACAAAAACTGTTCTATTGGAGATTGCACGATTTGGGAAATAGTTATCCCTTCAACATTTATTCATGAATGGCTAGTACCAGTCTAGACTATGATTTACCATCAATTACTTTCCTCTCTGCCTCCTGAGATGTCATTTGCTTTTATTTCTATTTTATTTATCAAAAAATTAGCTACATTGGCCTAGGGAACCAACTATGGTTTCTGTATTACAAATAGAAGACAACCGATTTTGACAGTTACTCTTTCAATGGCAGGACTAAGTTTTATCTCTTAATTTTTCTCAACTATATTTAAAAACTATATGTGTATATATATAATATCCATAAATCCATGTAAATGTGTGATATGTACTTACACTTTCTATGTCAAATATATACAGTTTTTCATGGTATTTACTCCATTCTAGCATTCTTTACCCTATTTATCTTTCAATGGACCTGAAAAATGATTCTCTCAATTCTTAAACCCTCGGTAGAAGAAAACAAATTACCACAGAATAGTCAGGCTTCATTGGTTTAATGGTAATTTAATCAGAGACTCAACACCTATATCATAGCAGCAGTACCGGAGGCTTAACATCAAGAGATTACCCACTATCCCAAATGCACAGATCCTAACTCTTGGGGGTAAAGGGTGTTCCTTGGTCACATGAGGCAGGAAATGTTTTTTCAATGCAGCATAAGTTTCTAAACCCAAATCTTGACAGTCTTCCCTAAACGTGTTTGGCCTGTCTTCCTCTCTCCCAGTCTGAAATTTCTAAAGCATCTCTACTGACTGCACAAGCTGGGTGGCTACTGTGCTGTTTGGCTATTGCAAGCACCTCTCCAGACCCAATCAACAAGTCAATTCTAACATTGACCTCCAGCTAACAGGTCATGCTTCCAAATTATCATGATTTCAGGACAACCATCAAGATAATTTGATTATCAAATCAAACGCTTGTGTGGTAGCATCCTTTCAAAAGTCATCATTTCAAAAGATTTGCTAAAGATCTCACAAGTAATTGGTACAATATGTGGGGAAATGTTTCTGTATAAAGATGTTTCCCTAACATCTTTTTATCCTTCCCTCTATATTATCACTTACGGCAGAAGAAGAAAGACTGTACACACACACACAAAACTTTTGCAATTCATAACTAAAACGTCATTCACAAGTGTAGTAAATCCCAGAGAAAAGGCATTTTCTTATTTCCCACAAGGTAGTAGTGAAAAAAAGAGCTATTACCTCATCAAACTTCTGCTCTTCTGTTTTTTCTACTAGATAAAAATAATAGCAATGACCATAAAATCAAAATGCTGCATCTGTTCCCCATGTAAGTCTCTTTCTGGTTTAGAGATGCTAGGATTTCCATGAAACCACATCTGGTCTCTGCAAATTAGGGCTTTACATCTGAGACTTTAGCACACATGGGATGATAATATGTAGAAAATGCTATGGGGAAGATGGACAACTCCCTCATGCTTCTCAGTAGGAGAAAACAGAAAGGGGAAATTTTATAACTACTTTTTTTATACTTTTTGCAGCTCTCCTGCAGAAATCCTCTTATAGTCACAGCACTTCTCCATCCAAAGGCATCCCTCTTCTATCCCATTCCAGTGAGGTTCTTACTCTTGGCGATGGAAAGCACAGCCTGGGTTAAGCCAGTACCATGGAATATTGGGGTAAATGGCCTGCCAGAGTCCCCTTCCCATCCTAAGAAGGCTGTAGGTACTCCATACAGGATTTACAAAGTGATTTTCAAGCCAACTGGGCTAGACTTTGCTCATCACCTACCTGGAGAGCAGGGGAGATAGGAATTGAGAAAAGGTATAAAGAATTTCTGGGGATTACACCAAGGCAGGGGCGGGGGTAAATCACTGTCTGAAATTTAACAATGATGTCGGTTATTGATGATGAGAATGTACCTCATTAAAATAAAAAAGAATTTCAGGGGAAGGGGCTAATGAAGTCCACCTATACCACCCCCTTTTGGCCTCAAGCTCAGTGAAAAGGGCTTGAGGAACTACTTGTCACTGAGCTTGCGGGGCCTTCATGGTCATCACTGGAATCAGTGCAAAACCTTAAACATGGGTGAGCACTCTTAGAATGTGTGCGGCCAGTAAAGATGAGTTATCTGTGGGCCAGTTATGACCACAGGGAAGGGACAAAACTGGACTCTCCTGAAAGGGACCCCCCCCCACCCAAGATGACCATCTTGTGGTCCCCAGAAGGGGATGACTGAACACTAGCTGGTAAGAGGGAGCTTGTGCAGTCACCCTGAAGAGCCATGGCCACTGCTTAGGGCTGCTGGAGAGACAGGGGTAGAGTGTGATGTAGTCATGGATGTGAGAGCTTGGAAAGCAAGAGTTTCCCACCTGGGAGTAAACTTGGCCATTAGGGAACCATAAACCCTGTGAAAATAATGCCAAATTACATGTACACGTGGCCAGTGCTTCCGATTCTTGCATGGATCTGTGACTTACTATGGCTGAGCACAGCTGCCTGAAAGGTATGGATATCTTTCACAATGTCTGAGGTCTGGGATCGGTCTTGTGGAACGGTGATTTCCAATCTGTACTTCCCAGTGGGGGGCTGAGTGCAATGAGACTCTTGCTGGGGAGCTGACCTCATGCTGTAACCACCAGTTGAGCTGAGAACCAAAGCACAGTGCCATGTGAACAGGGAAGAACTCATGACAACCCAGTTCCTGCAGCTTTCCTCCCCAGAAAGTCATTTTGAGCCCAGGTGAACCCCTTATCAAATGCTGGGGTCACAGGGCCAGGAGTGGTGGCACATGCCTATAATCCCTGTGCTGGGAGGCCAGGGATCGCTAGAGTCCATGAGTTCGAGACTACCCCAGGCAACATAGCCAGACCTGGTCTTGTAAAAGCAGCTGGGCACAGTGGCAGGTGCCTGTAATCCCAGCAACCTGGGAGGCTGAGGCTAGGGATCACTTGAATCCATGGGTACCCTGGGCAACAGAGACCTAGTCGGTTACTGAACCTGGGTTCTGGCAGGTCACCCTCACCCAGCATCGTGAAGACTTGGGACTCCAATTCTTGTCCAGAAAGGTAGAAACAGAGCAGCCAAATTCAAGCTACAGAAAGATTGATCCTAGGAGCTCACGCAGTGTTCTAAGAGAAGTGTGACTACTTGTCTCCCTGAAGACAAGGAGGCAGATGGAGAATGGGGAACTGCAGATGTTTAAACAGGAGCACAAACCCAGCTGGTTTCTGAGGAAACCACCAGCTTTTCAGGACAGGTTTCACTCAGGCAGCTCAAGGCAAGTTCTTTCATTTCAACTGACTTAATCCTACCTTGTTGGCAATCATTTGCCAAACTTGGACATCTCTGCACTGCTAACTTTCCTAAGAATCAAAGTGCATCGGCTAAGGCTCAGAAGAGTTTAGTAAGGAGATTTTCCTGGGATGGAAAGTGATTTCTTGGTATCAGAATGATTTCCTGTGGCTCTGATTTTCCTGGGATGGAAAGTGATTTCTTGGTATCAGAATGATTTCCTGTGGCTCTGAACATGACACCTTCCTAGGTAAGTCCCTCAGGGCAAGGGAGAGGAAGGGGAGATGTACAATATACAGAGTAGTTAGAGCTACTGATATGTGTCTTCAGACTCACGAGCACAGGACCCTATCTGGAACTTACATCAATTTCAGCTCTGGGAAATCAAAGTGATAAAGCGCTATCATTGATATAAAATAGCTTTCCCTGGAGTGGCAATGCTGAAATCAAAGTCAAGGAAAATTTGATCTTTTTCTATCGTGGCTGGATTTGAAAAAGTTGTAAGGAGCCCAGATGAATCCCATTGTCACAGATGTTACCAACCAGTGAAGGATCTCTTTGGTACTTAGGGCAGGGGTTTAGGCCGAGCCAGAAGGCTAACAGAATGAACTGTCAGGCGTTTTCTTACACTCTTTCTATGACTAGTCAAGGTCAAATGCACAATAGATTCTCTTGACTGACTTTTTTCCACTGTGAAGTTTATGCCATGGAGTAAAGGGCTAGCATCTTCAAAGCATAAGTCTATACAAACACTTTGCAACAACAGGATAAAGAGGAAGAAGTGGACTGACCTTGTCCACTGACTCAGAACCCAGTGGGACAGACAGTTCAGGAGATGCTGCAGGGGGTTCAGTTCCAGTAGTCCGATGCCAGCCCCATCCTAAAGGTGCTTTTTTGGTAAAAGTCAGAAAAGTAAGCAACAAACTATTGCAGCCATTTTCTCAGCCTCTCATCACCTCCTAAAAAAGCCATTATGTTGATTTGTGGTAGAAGCCTGGATAGAACACTTTACCCTTTCCTCTGGCTTTCTCAAAGAGCAACAGCCTTTGCTTTCTTGCCTCTGACCCCACAGAGTTGGCAAGGATCCCTCCTGTCTCTTGGGAGGTTGGTGAGAACCAAACCCAGTCATTCACACACACAGACCACTCAATTCTAAACCCAATTAAGTACCAGCTTAATCTGGTCTTTTTTTTTTTTTTTTTTAAGTTCAGCTGTTAAGCAAAACCAGTGTATGTGAAGGGTCATCACTATTTAAGTGGAAATAAGTCACACAGCTTAAAGATTGCCATTGGGAGTGCTTATGTTGTGCTCAGCTTAGCACAACTTGTTACTCATGTAATGTTCTTCATTCTGCTAATTTTCTCCTCACAATCACCCTGTGACATTAGAGCCATCAGTTCCTACCTGACAGAAAACTTCTGAGTTTTAGATCCCTTATCAAAGTTGTCCGAGGTTATTCAGTATGCCTCAAAGTTCACTCTCAACATCAAGGCTGCTTTATGTTCCCAACTAGAGTAAAACGTTCCATAAACACTACTTGTTTATTGGACTTTAACTGAAATTAAAAAAACTACTGAAATAATAGTTTCACTTAGCCAGTTTACGGGTGATCCCCTACGCAAAGGAGGAATTAGGAAATGATATTAAGTGTGGGTTATCTGATGATTGCATATTTCTTATAAAATTTAAATACCTGTAATAGACACATCAAAAGCAAAAATTTCCTTGAAGAGGAATGTTAATACATAAAACTGTTGATTCTAGAGATTACGTGTGTAGCTTTTGGCATGACTGAAATAGCACAGAAAGAAAGCCTATTTATTTTTCATTTTTTTAAATTTACTTTTTTCTTTTTTTCCCTCACGTAGTTGTTCCCATAGCCCTTCAGCCACCATATAACCTGTAACCATCACCATATCCCCTGTTTTCCCCCTCCCCTTTCCATTGCTGGATGCTTCAGCTCTATGGTCAGCTGGCTAGTTTTGACTTTCTTGACCTTCTGTTTGATTTCTTTATATTCTGCATATATGTGAGACCATCCAGCATTTATTTTTTTCCTTCTGACTAATTTCAGCTAGCATAATCGCTTTCACCTCCATCCATGTTGCTGCAAGTGGGAAAACAGCATATTTTGTGGCTTAAGACTGGGAAAATCAGCATTATGATAATAAATGTTTAACATTTTGTTCTATTTGATGACCGAGGACTGAACAAACATGGAAGATGGAAATGTGCATAGGCAGCATTAGTGAGATTTGGGAATTTTCTTCTGAACATATATCATTTCTTTCTGACTAACCTATATAAAGTCACATACGGGAGAAATAAAATATCCACCGTGAAGCTAAGACACCATCGCACCTTCTGTTCAGGCAGGCATGTGGCAGCAACGTCTCATGGCAGGCAAGCTGGAACCAGGGCCAAGAGGCCCAGAGTGGACCCTGGTGGTCACTACCTGGATGTGTGAACATGGAATTAAACACTGCCCTTTAAACATAAAGAATTTTCTGAATATATTCAACACAGAAATCCAGGGATGGAGCCTGCTGGTCAGGAGAGCAATTTCCAAGCACCAGGAAGGAAACCAAGATATTAAAGCTGGGCCATCAAGACGCAAGAAGGCAAGGCTCAATGGGATACATTTTTCAAGGATTTGTTAGAAAATAAACTGATTCTAGGGTACAGAACTACAGGTACCAGCATGGAGGGTGTGGTCACATACATCTGAAAAGGGGTGAATCTGGGGCCCTAACTTACATGCAATGCAGTTAACCAACATCACCTCAACAAAAGTACAATGAGAAATGTTTTAAAGTTGAAAAATAAAAACATTTTGAAAGAAAAACTACTACAAACTGTTATAAAAACCCAAAGGTGCATCTCTCATCTTCATGCCTGGCATGTCTGGGCTTGCATCCACTTATTCAGGAACTTTATGTCCTTTATTATCATTTTATGTTTCATAATTTTCATGGATGAAGGT
Source organism: Uropsilus gracilis (assembly GCA_004024945.1). NCBI lineage: Eukaryota > Metazoa > Chordata > Mammalia > Eulipotyphla > Talpidae > Uropsilus > Uropsilus gracilis. The sequence goes on from PVHY01023836.1 coordinate 20,186, forward strand.
CTTTCATGTGTTGTATTAAATATACTACTTGGTCAGAAAAAGGAACACTTCTTGACAACGTTTCAATAAAGGACCAGGTTATACATCTTTTAAACTTTATGAGTCATTGAGTCTGTCACATGCACGCGATCCTGTGGTTATAGCCGAGAGAATCCGTAAACAACATGTAAAGAAATGGGCGCTGTGTTCCAATAAAACTTTACCAAAGCAGGCAGCTGCCAGATTCAGCAGTGCGCCACTGGCCAAGCGCC
>PVHY01023837.1:0-20433 GCA_004024945.1 Uropsilus gracilis
ACTAAATCAAGCAGTATTCCATCTTCATGGATTAAAAGACTTGGTCTTCTGAGATGTCTTTTAAGGTGTTTATTCTTCTCAGATTTATCTATAGGAGATCAGTTTTAAAGAACTACCCTCAACTTTTCTCTTTCTTTCAAGTAAGCTTTAGTGAAATACATTCTCAGTCTTATTTCTTCAACTTCATTCAGGGGATTCTGGGTTTATGAACTGGTTCAAGACTGGCAATTGATGGAAGACTCTTTTTATGATCCAAATGAGAATATTGCTAACTTGACTGATGATACATGTCACACAGGAGTTTAGTAGACATCTTCTTGTTCATTTCACCTGTAGGGAAAGGGATGCTTGTATTTCCTCCAAGTGATGAAATTACCTGAACATTTCAAGGAATAAGCAGGAGGACAGGTGATCTTTTACATGTACTGAAACAACAACTATGAGGAAAACAGCAGAGGAAGCTGGGAAAGGATCTCACTATAATAAGTTTGGACTTAAGAACAGCAATGTCAAGAAAAGAGTTTTGCATCGCAGCTGACAAGTGAATAATGAGAACACAGAAAATAGATAAAGTCAAGATTAGAGCTAATCATAATGATGCATGTAAATTACTTATGGTGTATCTGTGCACATATGTAAATGTGGAAGTAATTTTTGGATTTATATGTTAAATTTTGAATTTTCACTAATTATTTGGGGTAAATCAACTGAGTTTAAGACTACATAGGTATTAGACAAATAGATATGAAATATGTTTGACTTCTCTCATGAAGGAAAGCTCATATTTCTGAAAAAGAGTTAGACCCAATGTTTACATTATTTTCACTTAACAATATTATATCTTTATTTTTGTATAATTTCCCTTTACATCTTTATATTAGTGAAAAATCATTATTAACATGATATTAGATTAATTAATATTCAGCTTTTTATTTCAATAATTATACAAATATATTCTATCGAGAAAGTTGTTAGGCATTCACTTATCATAACTAATCATATTTTCAAAATTTGTTTTCATTGTAAAAAAAAGACGTAACATTTGTAATAATCCATCTAAAATACTTAACCCTAAAATCTTGGAAATCTTTGGAAGAGCTTAACCATCTTGATAAAATAATTTTTTTTAAATCCAAGAGGAAATCCTCCCTACTACAGCTTGAAATGCTGACATTACCATAATACCCAAACCAGACAAAAGGGGTGAAAGAAAAAACTATAGACTAACATCACTATGAATAGTGTTATGAACATCTTGAACAAAACACTAGTTAATTGAACACAACAGTGTACTAGGGGCATTATACACCATGATCAAATGTGATTTATCCCAGGGACATAAGTATGTTTTCATATATGTAAATCAATCAATGAAAAATATCAGCCAATTAAATTGTAAATATCTCACAACTCTATCAGTAGATGCTTAGAAAACTCTATAGGTACATGGAAATAAAAGTTAGCTCACTCATTAAGTACATGCACACACATACATACAATTCAAAGTGAACTGAAGACTTAGCTATAAGACCTTCACCAATAAAGTCCACATAATATTGGCCAAACATTACATGACTTTAGTGATAAAGATATTTTTAAAGACTAGAATTTTAAGGCATGGGAAATAAAAGCCAAAATGAACTATTGAGATTACCTTAAATTATCTTTAAAAGACTTTTATACATTGCAAGAAAATATAAGTAGACTAAGAAAGTTTATGGACAAGGGGTTAATGTCCAAAAATTATAGAAGTTCTACTCAATTTAACAATAAATAAATATCCAATGAATAAATAGGCAGCAGAACTGAACACAAAATTCATCAAAATGCCAATAGAAAAGAGGGAAACTGTTCATCATCACTTTATTAAGAGATATGGGGGTCAAAACCACAGAGGTAAAAATCTCACACTCTGGAAAATAGTACGTATTATGAAGTCATTCCAGTACTAAGTTAAAGTAGGGGGTGAAGAAGAAATTATTATATTGTGAAGAAAATTTAAACTGATGTAGCCATTTTGGAAAATTGTATATATAATATATATGATATCGATTACATATGATATATATTATACAATACATAATATTGTATTGTATTGTATAATATACAATACATACTATTGTATAATATATCTCATATATGTAATATATGTAATATGTATCATATCACATATGATATATTATACAATATATAATGTATAATATATCATATATGTAAGCTATATCATATATTACATATTATATTTTGTATAATGTATATAATATGTAATCTATATCATATATATTACATTACATATAGGATATATTATATATATGATTTATATTATATATATGGCTCACTCTTGGGCAGCTAACAGAGATTGAACATGTCAGTTCAAATAATTCCATGCCCTGCAATGCTTATTGTATCATTATTTACAATATTTAGCAAAATGGAAGCAAATATTGCCTGCAGATAGAAGCCTGGACCAAGAAATTATGGTGTATCCTCGAAATGCTGATAGTGACAGCAAAATGGAAGAAGTTGGATGAAATTATGTATATTGAAGCAAATTAGAGTGACAGAGACAAATATTGGACATTTATACAGTGGACAATTTGACAAAACTAATTACTTATAAAAACTAAGAGGCACTATGAAACAATGTAAGCCCTCTAAGAATATGGAAGGGGATACAAGTTGAAAAGTATGGTGGTATGAACATAAAAATAAAAGATATGAACAGTAGTGATTATATTTAAATTTTATCTAGAAAATTGCCAAGTATTCATAATCATGGTTAATCTAATATTCAAAATTTGTTTTCAAATAGGCAAAAACTTTGACTCCTAGAGAAGTGGTTTATGCATAAGTTTAAGTCAGAATCACCTAGAAGGTATGTTGAAAAGCAACTAGTTGGTTGTGTCCTCTGGAGTTTCTAAATCAGAAGGGTATGAATGGCCTCAAACATTTGCATTTTAAACAAGCTTTTGAGAAGACAATAATACTGGGGATGCACAAGTGAATCATGTCTATGTATCTTGAATCAGTAGACTCAAAGGCCAATTTCAGAAGTTATCCTTTTAAACCAAGGCCCATTTTCAGCCTCTCATCTGGGACTAGAACTTTAGTCTCAGTAAACATAGTTGGTGCTTACACAAGGTCTTTCAGCTGTTAACAGGACCTCTCTAATGTATTTGGATGGCATTGTGACAGCTTACAATTTGATTGAACTGTTTGAATAGACCTTTGGGTTAAGTGGACAGCCTGTTTAACACATCAAGGGCACAACCTTTTCTGGTGAGAACCGTCTTTCCAAGCAGATTCAAACACAACCAGAAGCTAAATTTCTCATTTCTTTGTAAAACTCCACTAGCTAATCTTTAGAGCAGGAATAAGCTTTTAGTTCCAAATTGCAAATTTCAAGCTGTCAAAGAAGTAAACTTTACTGGCATACAGGGATTGTAGTAAAGTAGATTGTGCTGTGTGTTCACTGGTTTTGTGTTTGCAAAATGGTCACAGAAATAACTTGCCTCAAGAAAAAGATGGCAAAATGCATTTCACATTACAGGGGTCAGGATATCTGAGTGACATGGGGATACATGATAGAATCAGAATTTTCTCAAAGTTTATCATTATGCCAATAGCACCACCTTCCTAATTTATATTCAACATTGACATCAACATTGATAGAAAAGCTGGAATATAACAGTTTTCACTTGTTTAAAAAAATGCCCATAAAAAATTCTAGAAATCCTACAACCTGATGGATTTCCATTCTCTAGACCTCTAATGTTTAATCCTCCAAGACCCAGTCACCCTCCCTTTCATTGATACCCTGTTAGAAGATAAAGAACAAGGAAAAGGAGACCTAAAAATGTGGCAACTATTTAACATTAGAACTCTCTCATCAGGATTTATGATTGGTTTGAAGAATGGAATAAATAGATTTACCCAACTGCGTTGAAGCACATACGTAACTTGGCTTATAAGGCAAGGGCTTTAAAGTGAAATTTTCAGTTATATGTCTACAAGCCTTCCATGACAAATGGTCATTTCATATATGAGTATTAGGTTGGAATTTCCACTTGCAACATGACAAGAACCTGCACTAGTGCGTCCCTGTACTCTCCTTCCATCTCCTGCTTGGTTGATGTCTGAAGGTTCACCAGGCAGGCAGTGAAGCTATCCTAATCAAGCTGATTCCAAATTTGGTTTTTCTTGACTGAGCATTACCATTCAGAAGGTGTCTTTGGTTTTCTGGGTGCCTGAACAATAATACAAGAGGAACTGCACTCTTGGAGCTGAGACCAGGAAGGGTAAACACCTGGAAATGTTCCTATTCACTGTGTACACAAGTGGAGGTGAAGATGGCTAAAGCCCAAGTAGGCAGTCATGGCATCTGTAGGCTCTTCTGTTGAATGATCATGAATGAAAAAGAAGTCCTAGAACCTCTCTTGCCTTTTCCCAGACACTGATGACTAACCAGCATCCTTCCTGAATTCTCTGGCATATATTTTTTTTCTATTTGTGTATCATGTGAGATTAGAATCTTGATGTGCAAAGTTTCTATCGGGGGAGAAGATTCCCAGACAACTCGAGTCAGTTGCAATATGTTTTTAGAAGAACGCAAGTCACTTGCCAGTGAAATAAACTGGAGTAGAAATCTCTAGAGCCAGGTCTGGGTGCTGTGGGAGAGAAAGGTGATGTCATTCAGAAACTCTCCTTGTGTTGACAGCTTGTGGCCAGGGCATGGGGGGATTGTTCCTCAGGGTTCTCATCTCTTCCTGACTCACCCTTTGTTTAGAGGAATCCAAAATCAGGAAGAAGGTGTAAAGTATCATCACTATCTGCTAGTTTGTTTCTTTTCCCTTCTGCCTGAAAACTACTTTCTATACACTTGGATATTTCTACCCCCTTCAAGTCTCACTGTACTGAAAAACATCTGCTCTGATCTCCCTATTTAATAAGACAAGCTGCCTCCTACCTGTGACCCTCAGCTCCCCTAGCTCCATTTATCTTCCTTAGTATTTTGCTTCCATTATCACCTCTTAATGCTACATGCGTGATTGATTGATTGCATAATTTTGAGGTTATTTACTAGATACCAGCTATACAGATGTTTTACTTTCTTTTGAGTCAGGTTTGATAAATTGTGTTTTTCTTTCTTCTCTGAGGAGCTTTATTATTGAGGTCACATTGGTTTACAGCACTTTATAGGAATCAGAAGTATGTGTTTACACCTCTTTCAATGCATGCTACCATGTTACATCTACCACTAATGCATTCAGAGCTGTCGCCTGTAATCCATTAACCCCTCTCCCCTCTCCACCTTCCCATTTCCCTCTGGTAGACTCGGCTTTGCAGTCAGATTTCTAGACATTGTTTTTGCTGTGGTTTTGTCTGACTCTTTGTTTTGTTTCTCTATTTTCCACATATGTGTGAAACCGTCTGGTATTTGTCTCCTGACTTATCTCACTTAGCACAATTACTTCTAGTTTCATTCATGTATTCACAGATGGCACAAGTTCATATATTTTTTTTAAGTGAGTATTCCACTGTGGGTCTATGCCATGACTCCTCAATTCATTCATCAGTTTTTGGGCACTCTGTTAGCTTCCATAACCTGGTTATTATTATATGATTTTTTTTCTAATCAGCCTCCCCTCAGACATATATGATTGCCATGAGACAAAGGGCTGGGAAAGGGAATTTGTCTTCTGAACATTGGTATATGTCTGTCTTTCTTACTTTGAAATGTTTCCATCACAAAGTCATCCTTGACTGAGGGCTTATAGGAATCATATTTTTTTTCCAGAATTCATTTCTGTGTGAGGTGCTTAGTTGCAAGAAGCTAATATATGGGAAGCAGTTGGAGATTACTTGATCCAGAGATAGCACTCATTTTCTTTCATCTCTCCATTTTATGATAGAGATAAGTATTAGTTCATAGAACAGAATATTATATTTTACTGAATATAATTCTGTCACTTCTATTGTTTTAGTTCATTTTATTGTACTTTGGCACCATTGCTTCAGAGAGGATTTTTTTGTGACCCAACGAGGTAATGTGCACAAATACCTTATACTGACAGTATACTGCGGTCTTTATAAAAGGGTATTGCTCAAATTTTTACTCATAAGTCAATCTGTAACTATACTTCACGTTAAATTAGTTATAATTTGATTTGAAGTAGAAATTTGGCTTTGTCTTACATATCTATGAGGGTATCAGTTTCTTTCATGGTATTCTCCTGTAACTTAGTATATTTAGATCATCTCTGTTTAACTCAGAGCAGACAGAGGTACAGAGCATTAGCTAAATTAGCGCTTAGTTAAACAGCTGCATGGTATGTTGGAAGAACTAATGTAACTTTAAGAATGTTTACTTGACTTCTGTCTTTACATGTATTTGGAAAGACTCTGAGGAATGATGCCATCAAAATCTTTATTTAGATCATCAAGTATATTGAAATATATCTATGGACAATGCCAGTAGTGAAAATACTGCTACTTCTGAGTCATGGCTGCTACTAATGAATTACTTTCAACAAAATTGTGGAATCATCTAGCAGTGTATGTGACAAATTCAGATTCCAGATCCCATCCCAGATACAGTAATCAGACTTTGAACGTCAGACCCAGGGAACTGCATGGTAAATTAGCTGTTGTTTTATACATTAGCCACTATACTGTAAGAGAATGAGCTAAGTGTCTTCTGAGAAAACTCATCATGTTAAGAGAAACATTTCAAAATTCTTGTCTTGAATTCTGTTCAAGCCAAAGTCTGACAGTTTGGGGGTAAAATTTTAGAGGTAAGTGCTGAGAAACTGAATTCATGCCTTTGTCCAGTTATTTCTTTTAGAGGAAAACAACAAAAAGCAAAGTAATTTTAGTGTTTTTTTTTTCTTTAACGCTCTCAAATTCACTTGATGTTAATTAATGTGAAACTGCTTTAAGGGAATCAAAAAGGATTAATGTAATTCACAACTTTCCTTCCAAATTCTAAATCTAAGCTCTCTTTCTCCTTAAAGTTTAATATCCAGGTACTCTACAAAGAACAAAAAGAATTCTAAAAATATTAGAATTCTGCCTTCCAAACATTTTCAGGCATGAAAGAACAAGCCAGCCTTAAAATTCTATCTCTAACACAAATAATTCTAGCCACATGTTGCATTCTGAAGTTATCTTTCCTTGACTAAGTTTGTACAGAAATCACATTTTGTAAATATATGTTGACTCTTTCTTAAAATTTAATATGGTAGATCCACTGTGTTCCCCATCAACAATTCCTTCTTGCCTAGTCTAACAATTGTCAAGTAAGATTTGTTTGTCTGGCCTTTCTGGAAGTATATCTATATTGCTTTCTCTGACTCTGTTTTCACAGAATTCAAAAGAAATAGTGTTTCTAATTTATATAAGGGTGCAATGACATTTCATGTTTGTAATATTCCTCTTCCTCTTTTAGAAAATCAGAACTCTATTGGTACTTTGAAAGAACTATTTTGGGTGCATAAACTGAAAATCCATCCACATTATTATTACAGGACTGTTATGTTTATATGGTACACTTCAATTATTAACTTCCTACCCTTCCTCTTAATCAAAAGGTCTTATAAAAAAAAAGACTGTGTCAAATAGTTATTTACTTACTTATTTAGTGGTGTTAATCTAGTGATGAAAATATTCCAAATGAATCAGGTGAAAAGTGCTATTTCACTACTTTTAAAAAAAGATAGTTCAGTCCTAAATTGGTATGTAGTATTACTGCCCTCCAATGACAATTTGGCATCAGATTTAAAATTATATATGTATGTATATAATGGTTCTCATGTAATTACACACATATGTGCAGGTTTGTACATCCATATGCTTGTGTAAACACACTTCAAAATTTAGATATCCTTTGACTGATTACTGTTTAAAACTAAAAAAAAAAAATTCATTTGATAGTTGCCTTAAAGTTCATGGTAACATACTGCCAATCCGCTGACATTATTGTGTATACATTCTTTCTCTCATTTTTTATTTCCAATTTTCTTACTCCCCTTGACCTAGTTGACAAATGCTTTCTTTTCACTTCAGAATAAGCTATTAGCTGATAAAAAAGTAAAATTTCAATATTACAGGATTAGGCAAAATTTTATGCAAGATTAATTGTAGTTATTGTCATCAAATATCCCATTTCCAAGTCCCAGAGCTGGCTCTCTGAATTTAATGAGAATAGTGTGGCAGCTTTTTATTGTGATTCATCATGTATTCTATTTACTTTAAAAAATATGATATCATAGTTATTGCTTTACCATGTCTGGCTTTGGTAGAAGAGACGATTTGTTTTTGAAGTCAAATGCAAGTTGTAATGATAGTAGTAGACGTTTCCTATAGTAAACAAATATACAAATACACCTGAAAGTAAAATAAGATATAATTTTGCATGTGCTCTAGGAAGTTCTGCCCCAAACAGGCACCTCTTGAAGACTTTTACATACGGCAGCAATTTTCTTTTTTATAAATTTGTCTATATTATTTTACATTGTTATCTACCCTGGGGTTCTCCCACCACCTTATCAACCCATGCATAGAACACGAGAGGGAGAAGGTAGATTCAGGAGTAGGAGAGGCACAAAGTAAAATAGACCATTTACATTTTCTCGCTTTTTTTGGTTTGTTTGTTTGTTTGGATCTACAATTTTTTATGTTACACAGTGTTTACTTAGCAGATGAAAAGAATTTTTAAGATACAGTTAAATTCAGATAATTAAATAATCAATTTGTTTTTTAGAACCCTCTCAAAAGGTGGTTTTTATGATCATGTTTTCTAATAACATGCAGTTCCATTTCTGAATATTTTCAGCAAAGAAAATTGTTATTTGAGAACAATAATTTTCTTATCTTAATGCCATTTTATGATATAAATCTAAACAAAAATCAAATATAATGAGAAGAGCATTGTGTATAAAGCCAAAGTGTCATAGACATCACCAAGTATTCTTACAGTGATTGTCATGATTACTAACTAAAGATTTTTAATTGATACATAAACAGAAAAATTGAGCTATAATTGACAAATAATATTGCTTTAGCTTCAGTTACACATCAATTACTCTTTTTTCTTTGATGAATGGATTCATTTTTTAATCAAATAATTTATTTATATATAAATTTCACTTCTTTGTAATCCCTGGGGTTCACCCTGCCACCCTCCCTGACTGTTCCTGCTCTGTCCTGCCACCCCGAGATGTGTACTTCAATTTGGTTGTTAGCTTGTTTTGACTTTTCTTCATGGCTTTTTGTTTATCTTTCCCATGTCCCATATAATAGTGAAACCATTTGTTTGTGTTTTTCTTTTTAACTTGTTTCTGCTAATATGATTTCTTCTAGGTACATCCATGTTATCATAAGTTCATCTAATTTGTCATTTTAACTGATGAGTAATACTCCATTGTGTATGTATATAAACATACACACACATATATATATATATATATATATATATATATACACATACATATATTTTTTTATCCATTCATTTGGTTTGTTTCCATGTCCTTTCTTAGGAAGACCATTCATGTCAGTGCAAATCAGATCAGTCCCCAATGCAAACAACATTAACTTACAGGGACTTGGGTAGCACTGGAATATCTCAGAACAGCTCCACATGAGTGTCTGTATATCCTGAAGTCCAGTATATTACCCCCAGTAGAAAAGAGGGATTCCCCTCTCCACACTTCTGTGAGTTCATAAATCAGCTGGGTTCTAGTGACAGTGATAAAGCGAGATGTTTCTCTTCAGAGTGAATGGAAGTCTGTTCTAAAATATATCCTCTTGACGTAATTATCAGTAATGTCTTCATAGCAGTCTACTTACCATACACACTGTCCCTGTCATTTTCTTTGGAATGTTTTAGATATCACTTTAATATTCATCTATCTTAAGTACATCACTGCCAATACAAGGGCTACAGATACATTTTCTCGTGTGTGTGTGTGTGTGTGTGTGTGTGTGTGTGTGTGTCTAGGCTATTACTAGAGAATAGTGATGAGAGAAACAAGGATATGATAAAAGAAGAGTGAGGGGGTGGATAGGGTTATTCAGCCTTAGTCCAGGTGACCTGGGTGAACTGCCTGAGTCAAAACACTTCCTACGGCTGCTGTCTCCTGGCCCCAAGCTTAGTGGTCTAACTCATCACAAAATTTCCCTGACATTTAAGGTTAGCAATGAGAAATGATATCACTGGTGCAAACTAAGATGTCAGAAGGGCTGTGTTCCATATGGAGACTCCAAGGAACATTGTTTCCTTCCTTTCTTCTCCCAGATCCTAGAGGATATCTTCATTCCCTGGCTTGTGGCTCCCTCTGTTCATGGCTGCATCAAGTCAGCCTTGGGCAGTCAGGTGACCCTCTGATCATGGTGCAATGAATCCAACTCAGCCTCCTCTCTTTTCCACATTTGGTGGAACTTGTTGATTATCTTGGATCCACTCAAATAATCCAAAATAATCTCCTCGTAAATTCAAATGATTAGCAGATTTATTCCATGTACAAATTGAATCCTTCCTCATCATGTGAGATGACATATTCAGAGATCGTTATGCTTAGGACATGAACATCTTTGGAGAATCTTAATTTGTCCTATTGAATCAGTGAAATCAATGACCTTCAAATGTAGTCATATCTATGTGTTGATTTACCTGCATTCAATTTAATTCTGTTAGGACAATGGCTTAGATTCAGCCAGGCTGAATCAATAAATCAATAGATACTTCATCTTCTCACTCTTTTTTTTTTTTTTTCTTTTGGAGACTAGGTCTTGCTATTTTTGCCCATGGAACCGCAGGCTGTGGTTGCCCGGGGTACCACGGACTCAAGCAATCCTCAGCCTCAGCTTCCCAGGTAGCTGGAATTACAGGCGCGCGCCACCATGCCCAGCTATGTTTTTTGGAACTAGGACTCGACTCGCTACGGGTCCCAGGCGGGACTCAAACCGCGATCCCTAGCCCCAGCCGCTTCATAAGCTGAAGCTTACAGGCATGAGCCACACTGCTCATCTTCTCACTCTTTAATAAAAAAAAAAAAAATCCTCTTTATACTCTGGGGAAACAGAGCTTTCATAAAGAAATACTGGGAACTCATTAATAAACAAGAAATATTTGGGAGATGCTTATAAAAGTTCTTGTTACTGAGAAACTGCCAGGAGTGCCACTTGAGAGTGTGATCTTTCACCCCCAATCTACAAACAGAATTGGTCACACATTGTGACTGCGATTGTCATTATGATGCACAAGTCTGATCACACTATGTCTCAGCAACTCTGCCATGAGTTGTACAGATAGCACAACCATCAAACTTCCCATCTCACCCCTTTGTTTCTCTTTTGTTCATGGTTTTGCAATGTACTTGCCCTCTTTCTTTCCAAGTGAATTGTATTTCATACTATGCACATATGTGATCCTAGACACATAAATAAAAATGTGAACAGCCATGCTAATTCATTTCTTTTCCTGAAAGAAGTCAACTCTTTATGATATTTGCAAATATATTGAACATACTTTAAACATCTATGAAGAAATGATGGTGCAGGTATCTTGGATATCAGCTATTAAAACAGTCGGAGGGCAAATGTCTGAATAAAACATAACTAAAAATGAGATAGCTACTTGCTTCTTTGGGTGTAAATACCATTTTCACTAGTTTTCTACATTATAACCTGATATGGAGCTGTAATATTAATAGAGAGTTACTGTATTTGACATTAACATTATTATTAAAGATAAAGGTATCTAAAATAAGTTTTAAAAAAACTTTTCTTGGTTCTATTTCCCCTTTCTCTTCTTATAAAGGCTGTGGTCAATCATCATTCTGTGATAGGATTGTTCAGATTGCTACTTAATAGAGAGCACTGAAATACATGATTATAGAAATTATTCATGACATAATTTCACTGGATTTCTTTTCTGAAGAAAAGTCTTTTGATTTAGAACTTTTGTAATGAGTCTATATATTACCTCAAGTTATATTTAAAAAATTAGGCACAATAACCCTTTTGGAGGGCTTGCATTTTGCATGTATGTGGAGTATATTTTGGCTACTTCTTTATGCAATATTCTTTTATTTAATAGATTAGTTTCCCATTGGTTAATAAGTATAATTTTAAGTTAAATTTATGTTAATGATCAATTTCCTTTTATAGAAATCTCATAGCAACCCAAAGAATTGAATTAGAAAATCCCTAACATCTTTGTTACATAAAAGTAAAGAAAAAAATCTAGTTGATCACTTTAAGGACTAAATGTATTTTTTACCAGGTTATAATGAGTAAAAACCTTTCTATTCATGGGATATAATTTGTTAAATATTAAGAGCCTTGAAATTATTGGAGAGATCATGACCTGTAGCTTTGGTAATTACAGCTAGAGTTAAGACATCATCTTTGTACAGAAAAAGAGTCTATTTCAGTCTGATTTTATGTCATGTGAAAATATAAGGTCAAATTATATGGAAGGACAGGCATAATTTTATAAGGAGAAAAGAACTGCTTTTATGAATCCATATGCAGACTTTCAGCTATGAAGAATTTGATGAAGTAATGACAATTTTCTAATAATATTTCATTTGGGAAAAGTGATTTCTTTTCTTTTCTTGCATTTATTTGCAAACTTCTCTAAAATATTTTTCCTCACGTAAATATATAATCCACCATTATAATATAATATTGTAAGATCGTCTAAGATGTTATGGCATCTAGGTCAATATTTTTCAATATATTCTTCACTGTGGCTAGCTCTACACCCATTTTCAGATGAGATTAATTCAGATATGATGAGACGAAGAACTCTCCAGAATATAAACTGCTCATGTTACTAAACGCACTTCAGAAAAATGTGATTCTAGACACCATCCTAATACATTATCCCAACATGAATGATTTTTCCCCACCCTATGAAGAGCAAAAATTGTTTCTCCACCTTCTTGGATCTGAGCTCAGGCTGGTTCTCTGATCTGTTGTGACCAGCACAAAGTGGGAAAAGTCAGTTCATGCAATTGTAGAATCTTCAAATCAAAGGATCTGAAGTTTCTGACTTTGCGTTTTGAAGATCCCTCATTGAAGAAACTAGTGCATGTACATTCTGATTCCCTAAGACTTCATGCTGAAAGAGGGGGAAACATTTATGTGGACATGTGGGAAAGGGATGTTGGAGAAAAATCAGACAAGACGGGGATGGCAAGAGAGATGAGGAGGCAAAGGAAGAGATAAATGGAGGCTAGAGGAGGAAAGGTGAAACCTAGAATACCTAAGTACCATACACATCATCAGACTTTTCTTGAATCTTACAAATAAGCCCACACACTCACTGAATGTATCCATGGAACATATTAAGGCAACAACTTGTGGAAAGGGAGAAACCAGAAGACTTGCTGATCCACAGACTACAAACTGATAATGGTGATTGTAGCTTATGCTCCTTTTATCATTCTAGAAGCACTTTACCTTAGATCATGAGTTTACAAATGTTTTCTGCTGAGTCATGCAGTAAATTTTTAGGTTCTATAAAATATGTAGCCTCTATTATTCTGCAAAACAAGCTTTCACAATACTCACACAAATGGATGTGCCTCCATCCCAATCAACTTGATGACACAAACAGATGATGACTGTGTTTGGACTGCAGATGCTTCAGATTTTGATACTTTGATGACAATCGGTGATGGGCCAAAATGTACTTTGTTTAAAAAAAAATATAGTAATAAAATGTTCTGGGATCCTTTTGATAAGCAATCCTCAAATTCCAGTATGTATTTGAAATCAAAGAACTTTTAAATCAAAAAACTTTATAATCAAATATTGATTTTTAAATTTACTTTTTTGTTTTTTTTAATTGATTAAATTTATTTTAAATCAAATAGTTATTTTAAACACAAATAATTATGTCCTAAGTGTAATATAAGTGGAAGAATTGTTTTGTTTAAACATGATGAGATCCAAATTTACATGGGGAATAATTATTTTTTTTAATATAGTCTATCTTTCTGATGACATTGTTTTAAGCTGCAGGAACTGAAGTGATAACATCGGTTTACAATACTATGTCAGCTTCATGTATTTGATGCCATAGTTAAACATCTGTGTAGTCTCATGAACACCAACAAAAGTCTAGTTTCTGTCGTTTAGTGCTTATGAGTCAAAAATAAAACAGAAGTTTATCATTTTCTTAAAAATGTCATTTTTAATAAGTTAGCTAATTCTTTAACACTGCATTACATTTATAAGAGTAGAACTAGGAAGATTAAATATTATCGGGGAAGTTAATATTATTTCTCATTTCATATAAAAACTAAATGAAAAAATAATCAGAAGGAATTTATTCATTTGGTAGTAGCAAACAATTTTCATTTGAGTAATAATTTTATTAAATAAAACAACCAAGTAGAATGTATAGCATACAAAAACAAATAACACCAGTACATAAAAGGAAATTAATGCATTGGCAATAAAGAAATAAACAATAGAAAATGATATCACTGAACTGGAAAATATGAAGTATAACAAGAGTTTAATTGAACTACTCTAACTAGAATACAAATTCTTAAATTTGTTTAGGAGATTCTAACTGCTCTTGAGTAATAGAATTTTTTTTAGAGTAAATTAAATAACAACTGGAGTAATGAAATTCCTACTTAGGCAAAAAGTAAATAAAATAATAAAAAAAGCAGATAGAGATTGATTTTAGACTAAATTGAATTAAATTTAAAATTTGTTAGAGGAAAATAATTACATTTATAAATTATTAATTTATGTGATAATAAATATAATTGAATAGTACCTTAGAATAAATATAGGTCCACATGTGATTTATAATAATCTTATGGATATAAAGAATATTTCAAGAAATATTCTTTAAGACAAAATTTTCATATATGATATTTTGCAACATGTAATTATCATCTTATAGAAGTGATTAGGGTAGATCACAGGTAAACCAAAACTAAAAGGCATTGAAAATTTTAAGACATCAAAATGATTAGTCATCTTCAAAAGTGTCAGAAACCGTAAATTATTAATTAAAAGCTTTATTCCTTTAGCTATCACACCCCTGCCCTACAACCAAATATAACTTTTCTATGTGATATATTTTTGTAGGCCATTAATTAGGACATTGAGAATTTAACCTTTATTTGTGTATTCATGAATTTATTTACCCTTTTTAAAAAGTAAATCCCATAGACTGGACCTTTATCTTAATATTTGTCTTCAATTTCTGAAGACTAAAATTGTTTTTAATTGATTTTTAAAGTCACTTGATAATGGTTCAAAATTAGCTTAATGATCAGAAAATGTACAATTTTTCTAGAAATTTCATTCTTAATATTCCTTTTTTAGTTATTCTTATCAAGTAGCAGCTTCTTCCATCAGCCTCACTCAGGAACATTCAAATCTCTTTTTGCATATGCCATCCATAATCTGCTGAGAGGTGTAGTCTCAAGTGCAGGGAGGATCTGGCTCTGTTTTGTGTTCATTTGTTTTGCAATTTGTTTTCCTTCTTCCAATCTCATCAGTTCTAGAGGGAAGCAAAAATTTCAACTAAGAAATCATATGGTGTGCCTTTATGAGGGTCTTAAGATAATTCTGCACACAAGCAAACAAACTAGCAAAAGAGACTTAGTACTCAACAGGGCATTGAAATTCTCCTTCAAAGCACAGCAAACAGAGAGACAAATTGAGTTTCACCACAAGGAACTGAAAAGTAGCTACTCTCAAAAAGCTAAATTTCGGTATTATAAGATGGGATTTGTCATAGTAGCTAGTATAGGGGACCCTCTTTGCATTTTACTTTTGTATCATTAGACTTGAAGTGTCTTCATTCATTCAGATTATGTTTCAAACACTTGAAGAAGTCACATAATTATAAGCAGCTAGAGATAACATCTGAGATTTATTGAACATACAAGGGGAGACGATAGTTCTCTAAGAAACATTAGATTCTCAAAAGAAAGCTTTGTAATTAGAAACAGATCTGATAATATGATTTTTAAATTTCATTGACAGGGTATATTACTCTTGTTTATATGCTCTGCCAAAGGGTTCAATAGTTTATTTCTTTAGTGCTGAATTAAAAACTATATTCTATAAGAAATATTTTCTCTTTGGAAGAAGAACTATTAATATAAACTGAAACATCTGGATAAATGCATGTTAGGAAATATATAGGAAAAACAAACTAACAGAATGTGATAATATTAGCCTAGAGGTGTTGTGGAGACTGTTGGAGAATTTTCATAAACACCTTGCAAAAGCAAAATGTTAAGCAATTTCTGATCTCTTACCTTTAGTTGACAGAAAGTAGACAGACAGGCTGTAGAAAGAACCAATTAATTTCTCCCTTTCTTTTTCTCTAATGACACAGACATGCTTGGGAACTAGAGCATGGTAATCGGGACAGGACGTTAAAATTCTTGTTACCTTGGTTGAATTCTCAGTACACAAATATTGCTTTCTGGTTTAACAATCTAAAGGACTGGCTTTATCATGTTCATTAAGCATTCTAATAAAATTCCAAGAAAATAAATTAGAGTGAGTTTTCACAACAGAAGTTCTCGATACATCTTTGGTCTTTCAGTAATTTTTCAAAGAATCCTTAAGTCAAAATATATTCCTAACAATTCCATTATGACAGCTATGCACGCCCAATGAAGAAGAGTCAAAGACTCATGTTGATTGCTTGAATTCATTGTCACACCCTGGGTGCCAGTTTAGACTCAAAATATTCATTAATATTTACTTGAAATTTGTTTGAAAGTGTATCAAGTATTAAAATGTGTTACATCAACTTTATTCGTAAATGTATTCATAGAGTGCTTAAATGTCATTTTCTTTTTTACTTACCAGAAGCAGGACAAATAGCTGAAAATAATTTTCATTTTACTTCTTCTAGGTTTTACCATTTATTCAAATAGATATTATAAAACTACACATACTTCATAATAATTCTAACCCATAGGAAGATTTTCATATTTATTTTGCCAGCAAATGCAGCCCTCAGATGAATTTTCCTTAATTTGAGAATTATCCAAGAGTGGGAAAGTTTGAGAAATCTGTAATTAAGCACAACTTTTATTTTGGCACTGTCGAACTCCTAAGTGATCATCACAAAGGCAATGGAAATAAATTGAATCTAGTGGATCTGAAAGTATAAACGATTTATTTTAAAAGCACGTATTTTCAATCTGAATTCATGTTATACAACCTCAACACAAATATTAATTAAGAAAAAAACAGACCTAGCAAAGTCTATACCAACCTCAGCATCCTAAAACACAACCTGTAGAGAAAGTCATGCAATGTCTAATATCTCCATACCAAGTAATCCTAGTGCTTATATTTTCACATATGGTGATACTAACTGCTCGATTCAAACTCAGTATTGTGAAAATGGTAGATAAGATCATGGAAAAAGGCAAGTATGTTCCAACATTATGAAGAATACACTTGACAGTTAACTGAACTTGATTGGAAGTAATATATGAGTGGAATACTGGTAGAAAACTAGACATATATATATATATATATAACAACATATATAGTTTAACACAATGTATATGTACAGTTCAACAGTCTATATGTATCATATACAATATCATATATGATATATGCTATTTCATGTATAATATGTGTTATATATTGGCATTATATATACTATATATACTCTGTTATAAATATATATATATATATATATATATATATATATATACTGTGTTAGAGAATGTCATACCTTTCATGGTAAAGTGTATGAAGAAATGTCAGTACATAATGATATATGAGGATTTGTCAAATCCTGACTAAACCTACATGTTACTATAGGCAACTTGTTCATTCAGGCAACTTTCTGTCTCTAAATATCCTACCATAGGAAATGATAATAACAATGTATGTAATTCCTGGAATTTTTTAAAAAGATAAATTAAGAAATTAGTAAATTTATGTAAAGGATGTAAATTAATGTATGACCATTCCTATGTTTGACAGGAGCATTAGTTATTGTCATTGTTATTTATATTGATTCTTTTTAAATGAATGTTACAAAAACTCATGCATAAAAGCCAAAAGATGGAATGGATATATGAACTTACCATAATCTTATAAAAACAAAACAAATACAGTTAGTGTATCTGTACAATTGTTTTTATTGTATTTTATTATATATTAAGTTTTGAAGCTGTTTTGCATTTTGCTGGTTTAAGTAAGATTTATTTATCATAGATGATGTTCAGCCACCACTGGCAAATGTGTTCTAATGAAGAAAATACTAAATGACAGAATTTTTCATTTGAAATTTATTGTGAATTAGTTTCAAATATTTGAAATCACCTTTTCAAAAATTGGACTTGCTTTTCAAGATAACAAGTGTAAGAAAAAATGGATGATTAGCAGAATATAAGTAATTAATTTGACTATGTATATAAGTAATACAATTTCAACAAAATGATTAGAAAACACACTTGTCTACTTTTAGCAATAATTGCCATCATTTATAAACATCTGCTCTGTTTCAAAAATTCTGTTTTTTCTTCAATTTTATTCAGTATTCAGTAAAACACATAAGTATTGCCATTATCTCATTTAGTTAAGGAAACAAATATTTATACTTAGTGCTAGGTATGAAATTTATATTCAGACTATCAATTTATTCTTAAGCCATAATAATGCTATAACAAGAAGATATCTAACAAAATAAAGCAGCGATACTGGTCAAAAAATTCTGAAATATAGTCTTGTTCATTTCAGTTCATTTCAGTTTCAGTTCAGTTCAGTACTATATGTAAGATAGTAAATCTGACTTTGTCTTAGCAATGACAGAGATTTTGCATTGAGAACAGTTTTTTTGTTGTTTTTAAAACTGTATATAAAAATATTTTTAATTTTAACATGCTAGATAACAGTTGTGAATTTCAAAATATTCTGTTTTTTAGAATTGTGTACAATTTTAAAAGAACATAAAATTTTACATTATTGAGAATTTATCAGTCTAAAAGTCTGCACATAAAGTAATAAGCATACAGTATCTTTGCATGAAATCTCACACCAGTCAAGACAAATGAGTCTATCTCTCACTCCCTTTCCAACACCTCTGATTTCACACAAACATTAATGTACTTCTTGTGACTAAAATGAGTTTACATTTCTAGGCTTTATGCCAGAGACTACAGTGTAACTTGATGAATGTCCTATAGAAACCTGTTCAGTTAAATGAGGACATTCCAATTCAATTCTGTACTAACTGACTTTTTTTCAACCCCCTAATTCAGGTAGAGAGATGTCTATCACAAATCTCCAGTTATGGAAGTGCATTTGTCTATGAAGTTATATTAGCTTTTGTCTCATGAAATTGATATCCCATTGCAAAGTACTTACATATTGATGATGGCTACACCTACTGCTATAGCAGGAACTGTCAACTGGTCAACTGTTCCCTTTTTTCTTCCATCATTTCTTTCTCCTTACCCTTTGATACAAAGTCTATGCTGCTTGGAATTAACATCACTACTCATTTTAAAAATTAATATATTCAGATTGTATTTATTTTTCCTTCGGTTTATTTTGAATCTGATTTTTTCACTTAAAGGTTTCTTCTAAATAAGTTAGATTATATTTTTTAATCTGTTCTATCAGGCTCTGTCTTATAATGTTCAAATGATTAGTATTCAAAGTGATTCTTGATATAGTTGCATTCATATCTATTATATACATTACTTAAATGGAGAGATTTTTTTCTAATCCCTTAACCATATTTTTCAAATATTTTATCAAGTTTTTGTGGGATGCTTCTTTAGTTATCCAATTTACAGAGATCTTTTATAGACTGTTTCTTCAAGTCTATTTTTAATAAGATATTTGTTTTGTTTGCATCTCATTTTCCTATCTATCTCTCTGTATATCTATCTTAATTGATCTACATGTAGATATCTATAGAGATCTGTATATAGAAACATGAATCAAGTCAATATATATAGAATGTAGATACATACATATATAGATATACATAGACTAAATATATCGATATATATACAAATATAAATATATATGTACACAAACAAATATATATACAGATATAGCTAGATAGATAGGTAGAGCTAGATGTATAGATATTCTAAATTATCTAAATATCTAAATTTCTCTAAAGTACATGACTAGTCTTTTCTTTCTTTTATTTTAATTAGTATTTTTAATTGAAGTAGCATTTTAATTGAAGTGGCATTGCATTTAATATTATATGTTTGAGATGTTCATTGTTAAGTATTACGTTAAATTCACTCCTAAAAGTCAAAATCTATGCTTTACAATATCAATGTGTCATTTCTCCTGATTTACCCAGTCCCTATTTATATTTTATTTGGATCATGTTCCATTTATACAACAATTTTAGGATACCTGCAAAAGTCAATACCTTTAATAAACAAG
>PVHY01023838.1:0-20400 GCA_004024945.1 Uropsilus gracilis
CCTTCCTTCCTTTCTTTTGTCCCCTTTTGCCACAAGTTTTTTTCACAGGAACCATGGCCACAGCAGAGGCAGAAAGCATGATGACTGGTTTCTCTTAATAAAATTAAAACATCTTGCCAGAACCAAATCCACCTTGGAGGCTGGAGTGTTAACTCCCTCTTCTCACAGGCTGCAGTGTTGCAACCCCAGTCAATGGGGACCCTCCAAGGGTTGCAGTCTCTGCACTGGGACAGGCTTGGTAACTGAATCAGGAACGAGCAAGAAGTCCTGTTTGGCTTGCCATCAAGTGTGCCATGGAGCCGCTAGCCTGGGGCAGGGATGACCTCTGCTTTGCTGTACACTTAGGTGCCAAATGGCAGGATCCAACCTTCTACAGGTGAGCACCGAGGCCCCTGCCAGAGATGAGGGCTATGAGGGAACATGGGTTTGTTTCCTCATCTCCCTGATAAAAGCCACATGGGGTAAAATAGTGAGTGGGTGGAGGTGGGGGGTTTCATGCAGAGCTGGGGTCCCAGGAGATGCGGAATAGGTGGTCAGGAAAACATTCTGGGAGGGGTCCAGAGGGGGAAATATATCTAAGCAGAGGCTCCAAGTCTCTAGCATATTCTATTACCTTATTAAACCTCCCTTACAGAACACAAATTTAATGGTAAAATTCTTAAGAATTTTAGCATAGTAACTATAGAACCATACACTTCTGCTTTCAGATTGCACATCCTGTGCAAATTGACTGGACACTCCTGCCCATGATGTGACCCTGTCTCTTCCCTCCCCTCTTTAATTTCCTCAGTGGTTCACATTCCTTTTTAAGGAAAATAGTTCAAGTGTGTTAACTTGTCCTTTACCATTAGGCTTTTTGACACACTATTCCCACTGCCCACAACACCTTCACCCCCTCCCCATGTTCCTTGGCCTAACTCAGGATTGTTCATGATTGAAATCTTGGTTTCTGTTACTGTCACACCACAGCAGGGAACAGCAGCTGCTGCAGTCACCAACACCACAACCATGAGCATCGAGACTGAGACCCAGCAGCAGCCTTACTTGCCACCCTGCTCCCTGCTCCCTATTGCTGCCAACACAACGGGGCACTCTGGGCACTGATGCAGGGAGTGCCCCCCCCTTTACCCTGGCAGGTGTGCAGGCAGAAACAAGAAAGTCATCACAATGAAGGTTTGGGAACAAAAAGAAGAAATACAGCTTCCTCAACAGGAATGACACCAAGGGAAATGTATTTATACATCAGACTGCCATAAAGAACAGCTCAACTCCAGAAGCAGCTTTGTCATGCTGGGGAATGAATCTGCAGTTCAGTGTTGTTGAAGGAGAAAAGGGTGTAGAGGCGGCAAATGTGACAGGTCCAGGGGGAGTTCAGCAGTCAAATGGTCACAGCCATTATAGTTGCTGCCTCTCAGCAAGGCCCTCCATGTAAATACCAGCAGAATGACCAGAGGCTGAGAGTAGGGAGATAAGGAGGCCTTAGAGAATGCTCCCCAAGGTCAGGCTCACCAGCACCAGTCCCACATCACTTCCTTCCATATGTTCTTATTCAGGGAGACATGATGGCCTGTGTTGATGACCAGGGTACAGGAGAACACTGTAGACCAGTGAGACAAAATAAGTATGGGGTTATAGATCATGATCCACAGGGTCCTCCTTGCCAAGGAAAGTCCAGAAAGGATGCCAAGGAAGAATGTAAAGAGAGCCAAGAAAATGAGGCCCAGTGTCAGTAGCCACTTGAACATTAATGCCACAGCAACTTCAATTACCTGTGTGAACACCCAGGAAACCCTAATAAAGGAACCCACATGTTGGCAAAAGGCTAAAAGAATGGATCTATACCAGTTGAGAATTCATTGTTGGGAGGTTGAGGAAGGTGCAGGGCAAGGCTGAGCAAATACTGGCTGGCTCACCATCTTCACCAGCATCTAATAAGAGGAAACGAACATGAAATTCTAGCAAAAAGAAAGAAAAAAAGGTTGGAACTGAAGGCCAAAGTGTTGGTTTTTGCCAGTTTAACCACACAACCAGAACTATCTGCATTATCTATGCAGCATGGCATTTTTATTATTTTCACCTAAAGATGTCTCTTTTTGGTCATAACAAATATGTTGTTTAAAAAAGAGAAAAAAATGCTTGGTTTCCCTCAATACACCTTTAAAGGTTTTTCACTTGTTTCGTATCTGGTCATGTTGAGATTTCCAACAACTTTTTTTAAATTTGTAATAAACATTTACAGATGATTAAAAAAATAAACAAACTGCAAGTGCCTGTTAATATAGCTCTTAATTTTTTAAAAAAGAAAAGAACAAAATCTTCCAATGCCACTTTCTCCAGGAAACTTTCCATTACCCTCTTAAGTGCCTTATTTATTTAGCCCCAGGTACTGAGATCACACTCAGAAAGACCTCTACCTGGGAAAGTCAATCATACACACTCACAAAATTACAAAATAAGCACATAACTTGTAAATTTGACCATAGGGTTTTATTTAAAAATGGATGCATTTCTTCTCAGAACTGGTGAGAAGCCTTTGTGATTCTTCCTTTATTAATCTGTCCTTCTCCCTGAAAGTCATTTATCTCAAGGAAGGTGGGTCATATCACTGTTGGCATGTGTTCCTCTTGTGAAGTCGTGTTTGTATCCTCATTGCCTAACACAATGTTTACCACATGCTAAATACTCAGGAAATGTTTGCAGCTCAAGTCAATGAAGGAAAGAATTGGAATTATTGAAGCAGGTAATTGAAAAATCCTAAGACTTAAATCCTGCACTGTGAACCAGTTTCTCCCAAATAATACAACAGGCCTTTTAAGTAGAGGGAGTGACAGATGTTACCTAGGTTTATTGTGTGCTCATTTCAAAATAAATACAAACACCAAATCATTATGTTGTGCACCTGAAACTAATGTAATTTTAAATGCTAATTTGATCTCAATAATAAATAAGTAAATAAATTAACTAATTTCTTTAACTGGAGGGTCACAGCAATTCCTATACAAAAACTGACTTGGGTGGAAGGACTATAAATTACAAGGATTGACTATAGAATTTTATAGTTTGTGTGGTTTTGGGAGAGAGAAGATCAATAACTTTTACCAGAAAATTGAAGGTCTCTTGATTCCCCAAAATTAACAAATTTGTATTCTGAAACAGTGATTCTTAAAATGTGGCCTCCAATAAGCATTTCTGGGTCATTTGAAGGCTTTATTAGAAATGCAGATTTTTAAGCCTCAGGTCAGATCTGCTAAATCAGTCTGGGTGAGTCCAGGAATCTATGTTAGGAAGCCTTCCAGGAGAGTCTGATGCACACCAAAGTTTGAGAACCATGAAAAAAATTAAAATAGAATGCTGTATTTCCAAGTATGTAGAGATATCAGTGGGACAAAAAATAAAAGGCATGAAGAGAGATGGAAAAAGCGACAAAGCATAACAAGCAGAAAACAAAAATAGAGTAGTAGAAAAAAGTTCAATACATAAATCATCAAAATATATATGAACATATTCATATGAATTTGCTATGATATACACATGTCTCAAATTCATATATATAAACATACTCATATATATGTATGAGATATACATGGATACACACATATGTAAAAGATCTCATGGATTAGTTAAAAACATCAGTGAGTAGGTCTGGAAAGGAAACTCATTAACATCTACAAAAAAACCATCACTTTATTGAGGCCCGAGGGGTTTATAGTTCATGGAAGTTACAGGCTGGTCCAGTTATAAGCCATTGTGGGAAATGTAAACTGGTATAGCCACTATGGAAAGCTGTGTGGTGGTTCTTCAAAATACTAGGAAAGACCGGCCATATGACACATCTATTCCACTCTTAGGAATCTACTTAAATGACACAAAAACATTCATTCGAAAGAAAATCTTCAGCCCTATGTTTATAACGGTACTATTTACAATAGCTGGGATACAGGAAGAGTCTAAAGGCTCCCAAACAGATGAATGAATCAAGAAGATGAGGCATATATACACAATAGAATGTTATGCAGTGATCCAAAATATAAACTCATACTATTTGCAGCAACATGAATGGAGCTGGAAGTGTTGATGCTAAGAGAAATAAGTCAGGAGAAAGATAAATATTGGATGGTCTCATTTATACGTGGAATATAGAGAAACCAAATAAAGGGTCAAAGACAAACCTTGAGAGCAGATGATAGATGTGAGGCATCCATAAGTGGAGCAGGATAGCATGAGGAGGGGTGAACACATGGGATGGGAGGTGTGGGTCAGAGAGGAAACAAGTACAAGGGACGGTCGTGATAGACTATGGGTGCCTCCATAGTAGAAGAACTACAGTGACCACACCTGAGAGGAGAAATTATATATTGTTAAAAATTAATGCTGTAAGTAAGAAAAAAGTACTACTCTTAAAAATAAAAGAAATTGAAATAATTCACAGAGAGAATAAATTCTGTCAGCCAGAGAGAGGAGCAGAGCGGATCAGAGGCACCCTGAGCTGCTTCTTTCCCCATCTTGCCGCAAGCAGGACTGAGGAGCTTGGTCCGTCTCCCCTCCATCACTCCACGCTGCGATGTGGTTTGCACATGTGTGCATGATTTTCATCTGTTAGCCCCATGCCAGCCTGTTAGCACTTATTATGCTATAAAATTCAGCCCCCTTTCTATGTAGGATTACTCATCAAAAGCATTTGGCTTATTTTAGTAGGTTTTTATGTGACCTCAAATTAGTAATTTTGGGGGGTCACTTGAGTCTTGAAAAGCAAGAGAATTGGAGAAAGATCTAGAAATTAAAGAGTGCAAGATAAGCAGCAAGATATGCAAAATGATGCTCCCTAGCATGCCAGGAAGTACATGGACGTTAGGCTGCCACGGAAGATGCTACCTTTGTGATAGAGACACCAGTTAGGGCTGGATAGTTGAGACTGTTGTGACAAAGAAAGAAAGTCATGCCTTTGACCTAAGAGCAGAGGAGGCAACATCCTCAGGAGACTGTCTCTAGCCTGAGCTGCATGAGCTGGGATTTCTCCAGGGATGAGAGAAAGGTACCTATCTCATGCCAGGGGGAGCATCGCATGTAAACTGTAAATGAGCAGGATCCAGCTTTCTGAAGCCTGACACCATAGACCTCACATTGGAGAGATGCTGGCTGATTGTTTAATTTTGCTTAGACTAAATTTCCTTTTTTTTAAATATTTATTTTTTTTATTCTTTAAATCACAAACTTAGTAAATGGTTTTTGGGATTTCTCCCCCACCTCCCTCCCTCAGGTGCCCTCTCTAGTCTCTCACACACCACTCTTTGTGGTTTGCTAGTCTGTGTTAATTCCATTAGTCTCTTTTTTTCCTGTGGTAGTGTTCTTGCATTGGTTGAAGGACTATGTTCTTGGTACCAGGCAAGCCTTGATGGTAGGTTGTCAGCCTTAAGTTTGCGTTGGCAGTCAGTCTGTTTTTATGTGTGGTCTTTCCGTGCTTTCTCATTGGAGGCTGTCTTCTCCAATCCCATATTTATTGTTTTGCTGTTTTATCTTATGGTTCTGGCATCAGGTTTAGGGGGTCTCACCCCCTGCCATTGTCAGTGAAGAAGTTTCTCTGTGGATACAGGTAATTGTGATTGGCCATTGTAGATGATCTCCTCTGCCTCCGTGTGCAGCTTTGCTGTGGGGTCAATGCCCCCAGTCTTTGACCTTCCTTTCCTGTCCCATAGTGTGGGGAAGGGCATCTTGCTCTCCCAAACGGCATCTCTGAAATGAGGTCTTGGGTCTTTCAGACCTGGTGAATGCATAGGTGCATTTCATGATATCGTGCTTCTATAGATATTTCTCCTGTCTCATCTGGATTGGTTCTTTCGATTGTCCATCTGCTGTGTCCAGCTAAGGCTTGTGGGCTGGATTTTTACCTGGTCCTTCACCCATTTTATGATGGGGTTTGTGTTATATATGTTCTTGTTCCTTCTGAAGATAAGCTGGAGAGTGATGAAATTGAGTCTTGTCTTTTTTTTTTTTTTTTTTTTTTTTGAGACTAGGTCTTGCTATTTTGCCCATGGAACTGCAGGCTCCTGTTGCCCATGGTACCAGAGACGCAAGCAATCCCCAGCCTCAGCTTCCCAGGTAGCTGGGATTATAGGCACGCGCCACCATACCCAGGTATTTTTTGGTACTAGGTCTCCCTATGTTGCCCTGGGCAGGTCTCGAACTCGCGGACTCAAGTAATTCCTAGTCCTAGTCTTGTTCCATAGGCTGCGATTAAAGGTATGTGCCACCGTGCCCTGCCCAGCCCAGCCCTAAATTTCCTTGTCTTTAAAATAGGATAACAAATCACCTCCCAGAGTTCTTAGGGTGATGACATAAAATGACACAAGAAAAGTCTGTGGCAGAATTGCTACTCCCTAATTATTAGTTCCCTTGGCCTCCCTTCTCCCCAATGTTGAGGATTAGGGATTCAAATTTGTTTTATATTTTGAGATCCCCAGCAAACATACTTATAAAATACTAAATTGTGCTAAGAAGGAAAATATCCCTTTGCATTGCTGTTGAGCAGTCTACTGAGCGCCTCTGACTCTAAAAATTCAGAAACGCTCAGATGTCCAAATCTCCCCCCGCGCTGTCCTGGGATGTCCACCTCTTGATTTCTCACCCTTTTCCCTTAGTCGTTTAGAGATTCTCTCAGTGTTTATGTTTGGAAACTTTTATCCTTAAACTGAATTTTTCTCAACATTTCAGTGGCATTAGTCCAAATAGCCTGCAAGCTTGTCTCCTTCGAGGGCTCACCCTTACCTCACTGAACACTCTGTGTTTGTTTATTCACTCAGTAAATATGTGTGGAATGCCATGAGGTGCCAACCCTTGTGCCAGGACCACAGTTTTCACCTAAATTAGAAACAGTTCACCCTGCAAGGTGGACCTGGACCACGGGGAGAGACGGACTCTGCAGTGATGTTGTAGTGGCATATAAAGGCCAGGTGGGTGCCTTAGAATGAGGAAAACCTGGCCAGGGCTGAGGTAGCACGCCACATCCCGCCTGTGGAGTTCCTGGCTGTGTCCCAGGAACTGCTGGAGCTGATTGGGTGGCGATTCCACCACAGGCTTCCAACTGGCACCTGGCACTGTGCAGAAAGAACAGGCAGAAAGTAAATCCATTCAGCGTGACACAGCCTGGGAGGCAGATCTGAGAGGAGAACATTCCACCAAAGCCTTGTTCAAGTTCCAGCTCTCATGAAATGTGGGAAGTAGGATGTAGAATGCAGGGGACATGAGTTTGGGAAAGGAAAGAAAGTGAGTTAGGGGAATACTTTGTGGGTTGATGTTTGTCAGGAAAGCTCAGTGGACAGAGGGACATAGTAGTATCTGGCACTTTTTTGGTTGTTGTTCTTTAAGTTACAACCTCTGTGTTCTCCCCCCCCCCCCTTCTCCCTCTGGTGCCCCTTCCATTCTCTCAAACCCCACTCTTTGTTGTTTATTAGTTGTGCTAAGTCCTCTTTCCTATCTGGCACTTTCAGCGAAGCAAATGTTTCTTAGGACTCAGTGCAAGGGGAGCCGATGATACATTCAGGTATGTGTGGAAGACCCAGGGCCCTGCAACCTTCTAACATTGCTGAAACCAAATTACTGAGAGGAAGGTCACAAAATAATGAACAACTAGACATGTAAACAAACAAATATAATGCCATGGCAATGCTATAAAACCTATCTTCTTTTCTGGCTTTCCTCAGAAATCACCACAATGTAGTGGGGAAAAAAAACAAAAACAAAAACAAAACTGTGACCTTGGGGTCAGACATCTTGGGTGAAATCCCAGGACTGACTTGTAGTAGCTGGGGACTTGGACCGCAAGTTCTAGTCTGTAAACTGAGCTGGGAGATGTAGGGGCAGGGGTGAGGAGGGAGATAGAACAAGGTTTTATAGGATTAATTAATGAGGGATTTGCTAGAATTAATGTGTGAAAGATGAAATGAGTGGTACCTATTAAATGCTCATTGCTATAATTATTATCACTGAGAGGCAAGTCTCTCCTCACTCTGTATCAGATCACTAGATATAGCCCATATTATATCTTCTTTTTCTTTCTCCTCCCTTTTCTATTAAGTCCTCTCAACAAACTCACCACTGAAGTATAGTGACGGCAGCTGAAGACCTCCTCTTCTCACCCTTTCTACTCCACCCAGATAACATGCCTCTTTATCCACAAAGCTGGCCCCCCTTACATCAACTGGAAGGGAACCTCTCCCACTCTTCAAATCCTGCCTTGTTTCCTTTATACTTTTCTCATCTCACTTGCTACTTCCTAGTGGCACTGTTGTGCTGGAGTATCTGTTTCTGACTCCTTGTTGAATCAGGCACCCTGAATGCAGAGACCAGGACACTTTACCTGGTGCCCATTTAGCACCTAACAGATTGCACTATAAAAATAGTTGACACATATTAAGTATGTTAACAAATAAATGAAAACACTACCTTATCCTTCCACTAACCAGCCAAGAAGCAGGTGAATAAAGAAGCCAGTGTCCTGTGTACAGTATCTTCAAATCACATGTAGTTGGCACCTAAGTTGCATGTCACTATTCCAAGCACCACAACCGTGTATTGTGGCCTTTAATTTTCTGGAATTTAAAGAACGTTAGAGTGTAACACTCTAGGGCTGTTACAAGTCAACACCAAATACAATAAACCCTAAGAAATCATAAAACATATAATAACCAAGATTATTTCCAGTAAGAGAGTCTGATTGGCTAGCATTTTAGCATGTCTTAATTGTCAAATAGATACTGATAAAACCTAATTTGAATTGTGATTATATTAGCAAACTACAAATAGTACCCATAACGTAGCCAGGGAAGATGGATGGAATTGTTGGAAATGCCATAGAGTTTTCCTAGAACTTCCTATAAATACTAGAGAAAAAAAGAAATTGTACAAGGGAAGAAGGAAAGGACAAGCAAAGCAGAGAAATGAACGAGGTTTTGGTGGAATGGTGCTCTGTTTTGTGGCTACTGAAGCCCTTCTTTCTCTTTGTGTCTTTCTCTTCCAAGTCCTTGACAGGTTTTAAAGGTGACAGGTTGATGCGAGAGATCTAAACAGCAGAGTAGGCTGCTGTAGTAAGTATTTGGGGAAGTTTAGAAGTTATTTCTCTTCTACAGTGCTTGGAAAAGGTAGGGTCTGCTTTCCTAAGAAAAGATTTTAAGTTTGAACTGATTAAGGTTCTATATGATTGTTTGGGGCTTAATTTCAATTCTTGCCACATTAAGTTGTGTTTTTACACTTGAGAGTAAATGTAGTTTTACTTTCAAGATTGTTCCACGACATGAGAGTCAGCTCTGTGGGATCTGGATAGCTTTATTATGGAGGAGTGCCAATGGTCACTGTGTGTCTCTCCTGACATCCTGCTATATGTCTGTTCAGGGAGAAATATGAACAAACAGAACATTGTTCATTATGTCTTAGGGGAAAAAAGACTACCTTGCTCCAGGGCACAAGTGGCAGACAATAAAACAGCAAATACTGAAGAACTGTTTAGGGCTGGGATTTTGCTGGAGCACAACGGAAACATTTACACCCAGTAAACAGAAAATGGCTAATAAGAAGAGGGAGTGGGAGATGGACAGTCAAAAAGATTTGGTTTTTAAATTACTCTGTAATGAAGGAAAAGTAGATTCATTACAAATTCTAATAGTCTAGTTTTCTGAAGCTGAAAAAGCTTTACAGACACACCTACACACACATTCAAATCCTACAACAAACCTAAAACCACTGGATGTGCTAGGTATGTTAACTGACTTAGTGAAGGTGGGAGGACATAGGTAGCAATTTCAGTCTTTGTCAGGGCACATGTTGTCATTAAAATGTTCACATTTACTATTTGTTTCAGTACATCTATGAAACTCGGATGGGTCTTATTACATGCCTCATGAAGGGAGCCATATTTAGCATGAGACATGGACTCTGAGGTGTTTTCACACAGATGGAAAACACCATGATCTCTCACCACTCTAGGCTTCAGATTGTTGATGCTGTCAGGTTTTCTTTTTATAGAAAGGTCCCTGCCAAGCACCTGGGGCTTCTCTGGGCCGTCAGTGAGAGCCTGAGGGAGCAGGAGAAAATTAGGATTTGACCCAGCAGAATAATCACTCTTGGGACCTTAGCTGTTTATTTTCTCACATGCCTTCTTCCCACCACCTCATAACTCATCTTCTTCTCCCTCCTCTGACATTCATGATACAAAGCAGAACCAGAAGAAATGAATAGAAGGTTACAAATGAAATGGCCTGAGGAGAGGTTTGGAAAATAAGCCCTCAGCACAGCAGAAAGGTCAAAGTAGCAGCCTTTATTTAGTCAAAAGGTGAGATGACAGAGAGGGCATTTACTAACAGTCCCAGGAGTTCAGAATGAGCAGGAGTGGTGTTTATAGCCAGGGAATGAGCCACCCACGTTTACATTCCAAAAGGAGTTAGACTGGACCAAGGAAAGATTTATCCATCTTCCAGAAGTCTTTGACAAAAGATGGGCAAAGGGTGAAGCAATCGTGCTATACTGAGAGGTAGCCTCACCTGTCTGAGATGCATACACCACTTATGTATGCATTTACTCAAAAATTTTTTATCCAAAATAACCATTTGGAGATAGAAGGTAATATGATGCACTCCCCTTACACACACACACACACACACACACACACACATTAAATATTCTCCACTGTGAACCACTCTCCACAGGCCTGGCCACTGTTTCACACAGATCTTGTAAAATGGTGGAAGGAGTTTGTTTTATGGGGAAAAAGATGTAAATTTAAAAAAAAATTTTAAGCAAATGTCTGTTATTTCACCTTTATAGTTTTATTCTTATGGATCATTAAACCTTTATTTTAAAATTTAAATAGCACTAGGTCAGAAGTAGAAGCTATCCCATAAACCTATGAGTAAGTAGGTTCATTGTTCTAGATCTGTCTAGGGATCTCAGGCTGGGGAAGCAGGCCTCTGCCTTCACATGGGCAGGGGCTGGGGACTGGGCATCTCTGCCAGCATGCAAGCTTGTGGGGGTGTCCTGCCCCTGGTTTACTCCAATCTCAATCAGACCTCTACAAGGAATCTAAGGGAGCAGGTAATGTAGTTGAGGTTTGTGTTGTTAATGAAAGTCAATCGCATTAGCTTTAGTGTCACTGTAATACACAATTCAGCTGTGATGTTTTCAAATCAAACAGTGAAACAGCAGTAAAATTCTACAGAGGGGATTTGAATGTTGAGCATAAATAGATATGTACTTCCGCAAAATGGAGGTCACCCATTCTCCCCTTCATGTGGACAATGAAAAGCATGATGGAATGATTATCTATGGGAAAGAGAACAATCTCTGTCCAGCTTGTCTCTTGAGTCTTTGAAGCCCTTTTGGGCATGATTAGTGGTCAGTGTAGTCCTACATTCCATAACTTGCAAGTGATGGGGGCTCTTTGTGCTTGCAGCAAGGCAAGTAAAGGAGCAGAGTGCTTCTGGGAGATTCTATGAACATGACCTTGAGGAAAGCAGGGCTCATCACAAATGCCACTGGCCTTATACTCCAGGGCGACACTGACATGGACTTGATCCAGGTGCAAGTTACTGGTACCTCTTCACTTGCCCAATGCTGTCACTCTGAATAGAAGATGACATCCCTCAGTCAGCTACCCCAGGCCTATGTTCGATGACCAGTGGCAATTTTTCCTGAATGACTACACCAAATAACACCTGACACTCTAAAGTGAAGATAAAGCAGATTGTGTGGTAGGTTGTATCTTGCAGTGCTATGTGGCACATTCAAGTTTATCGTGGTTGATTGACTGAACTGAGATGTTGGGTGGCAAACAAATTGTGAGCAGAAACTGTGAGCCTTGAAATATGCTTCCAATTTCACTTCCTTACCTGCACTTTGTGGTCAGGTAAAGTGTGGCATCAAAGGACTTTTAGTTGAGAAATGAAGGTCAGGAAGTGATCTCTTTTTATTGAATGGGATTTAAGGTGGGGATTGGTTAGAGTGGGAGAAGGGTTGGAAAGACAAACTTTAAGATATCATTTAAACATTGTCTTTCACTCAAGAAAAAAGGACTTTTCCTAGCAGTAATTAATTTGTCTTACTAATATTTATTAATCTCCTATGAGCAAGCACTATCTAGGAGATAACCAGAAATGAAATTGGTCACTGGGTTAGAGACTGCAGCAGGTGAGAATACAACTTTCGATAGGATGACTGGTCTGATTAAATTATTTTGAAGTTGAAACGAGTTCAGGGAAGGAGCAGGTCACCTGATTGTTATTTCAGGAATAGGGAGAGCAAGTGCAAAGATCCTGCAATGGAAACTGTATTAGAACGCTTACTGGACAGAAATAAGTCATGGTGGTAAGAATTTGCATATGAAAGAGAGGAGAGGTTAAAAACTGATGTCAGAGAACTCAGGAAGGTCCAAATAACAGACTCTTAAGATCCGAAGGTTGAGTTTTACTCCAGGGAAATGAAAGATTCGAGTGATAATTTGATAAAGTTTATTATTTTAAGGATAAAAAATCAACTTTTGTTAATGTAGGGTTAATAAATTTACCATAGTTTCACATGCATTCACCAAATCTGGAGAGTTGGTGTTATTTATTTTCACCATAGATGTGCTGTAAAAGCTCATGGAAGTTGAATGACTCCACCACAGTAAAACAGATGATTGGGACCATGGTTCCTGAATTCAAGGTAAATCGCTAGGATTGAAAATAACGCCCACAGGACGGGCATGGTGGTGCATGTCTGTAAGCGCCAGACTAGGAAGCCATGGCCGGAGCCAGGGATCGTGGTCGAGTCCCACCAGGGGCAAGTAGCGAGACCTAGTTCCAAAAAAATATAGCTGAGTGTGGTGGCACGTGCCTGTAATCCCAGCTACCTGGGAAGCTGAGGCTGGGAATTGCTTGAGTCCATGGTACCCTGGGAAACATGAGCCTGCGGTGCCACAGGCAAAAGTAGAGAGACCTAGTATAAAAAAAAGAAAGAAAGAAAAGAAAAGAACGCCCAGTCTGCAACACTGAATATAGTTAGTACAGTAACTAAAATTCAAACATTAGTACTACCATATGAATAATTTGAATGAATAAATGAATTCTCCTCTCACCACTTCCTCCCAACACAGGCTTTTAAAGAAGTAACTAAGGACATTAATCTGTGTCACGCCATGTTATTGCACCAGGATTGGAACATCTGAGATTTTGGTTGCAACATTTGCATCTGCAAATCAGATGATCTTTAAGTCTTTTGAAATATTGACCTATGCGTGCTGGTTGCAGCCTCCCCAGCCCTGTCTCCCTTGGGATATAGCTATCTAAGCATTGAGTATTTACTCCAACCAGGCAGGCTGCCTAGAACCATCCCATCAGCAATGTCCTGCTTCAAATCAGGATGGGCAGAGACACTGGTTTCCGATTTCACCCTTCCCTTTACCATCGCATTTTTGTCTGCAAACAGAGGCTGATCAACTTGAGGCTTTTCCAGCTGCAGCTGGAGGCACTCTTTATCTCTGTTCCTTCACCTGTTCACAGCACCTCTCTTCATGGGGCATTAGAATTTTACTGTTTCCACCCATTCTCAGCTTTCCTTGGCTCAAGTAACTTTCTTTATTTGAAAGAAATTCTTTTTTTGAATAGTGTTCCCTTCTCTTTCTCTACCTTCTGGAATAGCCATTATCCTTGTGCAACTTCTACTTCTGGAATGGGATATTTCTTGTAGAGTTTCTTTGTTTTTTCTAATTTTATTTCTCTTCTTTCACTTGGGTCATTTATATATTTGTATCTTCAATTTCTGGAATTCTCTTTTCTGTCTAAGTCTATTCAATCTATTTTCTATATTTATTCTAATTTCATTTGGTATCTCTTTTTGTGGTTTTAAAATATCTTCAATTTTTTTAGTGAAGAACTCTTTTTATTGCTTAGATCTTTTTTTCTGAGATTCTGTGCCTACCTTTGTGTGTTTGATTGCCCTTCTAGGACTATCTTGAGGCTTTTAATGATTATGATTCTAAAATCTTTGTCTGTTAGTGTCTTGAATTACAGATCT
The DNA here is from genome assembly GCA_004024945.1 of Uropsilus gracilis. Classification (NCBI taxonomy): domain Eukaryota; kingdom Metazoa; phylum Chordata; class Mammalia; order Eulipotyphla; family Talpidae; genus Uropsilus; species Uropsilus gracilis. The sequence continues at coordinate 14,038 of PVHY01023838.1, forward strand.
AGACTTCTTCTCTTCCAGCTTTTCCATCTTGTATTCAGATGTCCCTGGCTAATTTGGCATATGTGTTGCCTTATTTGATTTTTTTCTGGTCAGGATGCTATGTCTTTTATCTTGTTTGCTTATCTTCTTTGTTTAACTTGGTGGCAGGTGAGGGAGATAAGAAACTTGAGTATACTTCACTCCAGTGAGAATGACTCATATATATATAAAATACATAATATATATATATAAGAAAAAGCAGAAACAAAACTATTTGACAGGGTATGGAGAAATAGGTACCCCGATACACTATTGGTGGCATATAGACTGGTCCAGTCCCTATGGAAAACAACATGGAGGTGTAGGGTAATTGAGGTTGTTAGGCATTTTCTGTCATGAGCCTCCATGATCCCAAGCATCTGTGGTACTGTGCCCTCCCCATGATTGTATGTCAGGGCCTGGTGGGGTATGTAAGTGTAAGTGGGCTCACCTGGGTCTAGGAGGAGGAGCTAAAGGAGCGATATCACCCTGGGAAGAGAGCATGGAAAGGAGAGAGCATGGAAAGGAGAGATCATGAAGAGAATGGGATAACTCAAGAGAGAGACCAGAGAAGAGGTGTGAAGATTCCTGGGATCTGGGGTGCTTGCTCGCCTGTCTCCAAGCCCCCTGCTGCTGATGCCTAGTCTGCCTTGTGTGCCTGTATACCCAGTTTCCTGAGAGAGCATTAAAGGGTACAAATCCACTAAGGACTCCAACATTCTTTAGTCGCTAGAACTGATGATGAACCTACCCAGATGGGGATGGTTGCAGTATAGGAGGCTTCTCAAAATACTAAGTTGACATACTTCATGAACCAGTATTTATGAAAATACTGCTCAAACTAAGTTGAATGGATAAATACACTATATTAATTACAGCATTAACAGCCAAGTTATAGAAATAACCTAAGTGCCCAATGACACATGAGTGGATAAAGAAGAAATGATATATCTACACAATCAAATACTATTCAGCTATTTTTTAAAAAAAGATGAATTCCTGCTATTTTGCAGCAGCATGGATAGAAGTGGAGTGGATTATGCTAAGTGAAATAAGCCAGAGGCAGAAAGACAAATACTGAATGATTTCATCCACATATGGAACATGGGGGGGGGGGGAGGGACTGACAAAAATAAGCCAAAACAAAGCCTAGAAATGACTGCAGAATTGAGGCCACTAGTTACATCATCAGATCAACAATTACACAAATGTGATCAAAGTTGTAAAAAATATATACATAAATAAAAGAATGGAGGCCACTAGAGGGGTAGGGATTGGGAAGGGGGCCCAGTGAAATATAATAAAGGGATATGGGAGCTTGGGGTGTGTGGGGTGTGGTGATGCACACCTGGAGAGGTATGAATCTATTCCTCTGAGTTATACATAATGATATAAACCAATTATACCTCAATAAATACACTTTTTAAAAAAATGTGACTCCAGAAAACTTAAAATTATGTATTTCCTGTTTATGTGGTTGATATCATTTTTCTATTGGATGGTATTCTTTCTGCTTACTGGCAGAAATCTCAGCCTTTGCCATTGTTCTCTGTCAAAAATCAAGAACTCAATAAACTAAAGCTCCAGACTTCAAGACTGTATTGTAAAACCTACCTCTGTCACCTCCACTTTCTGATCCACTTAGGGTAAGTAAGTTAGTTGGTCTTTTCCCTCCATTGGCCTCTACAACCAGCACCTGTGGTATTGCATCTTCCTCATGACTGTGCAGGTTCAGTGAGTATGCACATGTGTAAGTGTGCACACCTGGGTCTAAAAGAGAGGGGTTAAAGAGGAACAGAGAGCATGAGCATGTGAGAGAGTACGTGTGAACACTAGTGAGCGAGAGAGATTAGACAAAGAGCATGAAGATTCCTGGGGGTTTGGAGGGCTTGCCTGCCTCCCGGGCCCCTGGTCCTGGCTTTGGCGTGCCCTGCCTGTGTGTCTATGTAATTACTAGAACCAATAAAGAACCTATGCAGCTACCATCATCCCCAAACCCACATTGCCCCCAGCCATTTGGCATCACAGACAGGCTGCTACCCCACAATTGGCATCAATGATTGCTTGCATGTCACCCATAGACATGTTATCCAAACCTGTTCCTGGCCAACATCTACCTGTTTTCCTATCAAAACATGCTATCAAGAAAAGGTCAAATTCCATTCACACTGCATATAAAATGACATTTTAGCCTAAGTGTATTATATAATTTTCATTTTAAAATAATAAAATTAAAAAAATAAGTCCAAAAGTGAAATAATTAGTAGGTCCAACGAGCTGTCATTGTTCTCCTCTCTACATCTTCCTTCTCTACCTCCCCCTTGTATGGGTTGGATTTAGAAAGCTTGACAGACAATAGAAATAGCCTCGCCTGGAATGAAATGCATTTCATCCACATGTTCTGTGTTCTCAGTTGTAAATATGCAGGGAGCAAGTAGTCTTTCACTACGACTCTTTCCTGAGCCCTTTCCACATACCTGTATGCTACCTGGGTCCACAGCTAATGCTGAAAACGAACTTTACAAGTCCAGCAGTGAAGAGAAAAAAGGGCCTCCTAAAGGTTGACTCTGTACTCATAGTTCGTTATCTTTCCCCAGAGAAATTCATCTTGTAGGAGTCTTATCATCATGTAGGAAAAAGAATCAGGTTCCAAATTTGTTTTGCTCCATATGGCTTTTCTCCATGAAAAGACTACTTAGAACTGTCATGTAGGAAAGAAAAGGAATGTTTATATGCATTTCATTCCACCTGTTCTCTCGTTTGTAGTTAAGCTACTCACATATCATTAGTGGGACCTCTCATCTTCTCTCTTCTTTTGCATTTAGAAATGGCTCTTTACTTTTAACAAGTATGGTGAATAATAAATTACACCCGCCATGTATGCTTAGGAAAGCTATCAGGAACGGAGGAATTCAGACAAACATGGATTTGCATATTGGCACCAGAACTGATGACTTGATTTAGGCTCTCTGAGCCTCATTTAGAAAATGAGGATATGTTCCTTATTAGGTTCAGGTGATAATCCTAAACTCTTATGTTTAAACCACCAAACACAGGACAGGATAAATTTAAAGGGTCATAATAAATTTTAGTGTCTCTCAGTTGTTCTCTCCCTTACTTTAATTACACATGTACTGGGGAAGCCAAAGTCATCACATGATTAATATTTTGTGTGATCATAAACCAGAACATGCCCCCAAAAATCCAAAATCTGAAATAGCATTTTTAGTAGTAGCTTAATCAAAGATAAAGCAATCTCTTCTAAAAGTTTGCAGTATGAGATGGAACTCTCTGATTCAGACTCACAGCTATGACTGAGCAAGCCAGTCAGAGACAAAACACAAATGTGTCAATGAAAGAAATGGAATGAATAGAAGAATGGTGCAAGAGTTTTTGGCATGGTTATGTGATGATGACCTGTGAATGGCAAGTCCAGACAAAACAGGTTTTGATGGGGGTTGGAGCTGCAATGGGGAACTATGATCTTTGGCCAGTTAATTGGGAATATCTCTTTGAGAAAAGCTTGATTTTAGAATTATTCAAATATTGGTACAAGGAAGGTTTTGAATTATATTTGAAGGGGCATGTGGCCTTACAAAGAATTCAAAGGATACAAAGACAGGATGTTGCTTGCGAGGAGACACCCAAACACAATTTAACATTATTTAGCATCAGTAGTAAAAGAGTAGATCACCGACCCAAAATGAGACAGGTGGGATCAGTGGTGGAAGCTTTATTTTTCTGATTGACTGCACATATCTATATCTATATCCGTATCTTTATATCTATACGTATATATACATCACCGTCTACCCTGAGAGTTTCCCATCACCTTATCACCTGTGAACCATCTTAACCTCTTGTGCCCTCCCTCACCCCCATTTTTACCCTCTTCCCCCTTTCTTGCTCTATGCTTCAGTTCTATTGGCAGTTTTAAATTTTTCTTATCCGTTTGTTTGTTTTTCCTACAGCCCTCATACAAGTGAGACTATTCCGTATTTCTTTTTTTTCTTTCTGGTTTATTTCCGCTAACATGATTGCATATAACTCTACCCATGTTGCTGTGGTGGAAGCTTTTGAAAAATTAGCCAAGTGAGTCTTTCAGAAATGCACAAAATGTTTCTTCAGAGATTGGTTTAGTTTTCAGACCAAGCACAAGTGAAGTATAGGGGACTTGAAGTCATTCAAAGGGAAGTATTAGTTGACACCTTTATGAGGATACCAGAGGGACTTTGGGCTGCAAATGGGTTAAAAAACCTTTAGCATCTCTTCATTTTCCCCAAGATTGCTTTGGGAGTAGTGTGCCTTTTAAGGCACAGAAGAAGAAAGGTTTTTAACTTTAGTGGAAAAATATAGTAATGACAAGGAAAAATTAGTGGTTCATATGATTATGATACAAAACAATAGTTTCACCAGAGGGTTCCACAGATCAGCTCCCAGGAGTTTTTTGAAGAGGAAAATTTCCTTTGTTTTCATGTTACATTTGTTCAAGAGCTTTTAGTTTATGACATTCAAGAGAAGAATATTTGCTAACTCCAAATTCATAATAGACTATGACCTCAATGTGTCCAAGTAAAGGATTTGATGTTACATAGGTTTCAAAACCCTTTTGCTCTTGTGGCAGGAAGTCATTCCCTCCCTCTTGAATTGTGTGTCCCACTCATTTCCCATCCACTCTGCAGCACCTCAGCTTCTCTCTGCTCACACATAGCCTTTCTTTAACCAAGTTACTTCCTTCCATGTATGCTCAAAAACTAAGTGTGAACCACCAGAGAGGAGAGGTGTTTACTTGCCACAGAATGTGGAGAGAAGAGCTTGGAAGTGGGGATTCCAATCCAAGCAAGAGTTAAAAGTAAACACATAAGTGCAAGCAATTCTTAAAATAGGTAGAATGTTAGAAACTGCTGCATGTTCACCAAATTCTGTCTCCATTCCCTCTCAACAAAGGGAACAAAAGGAAAAATAGTCAAGTCTAATTTTTTCAGTTTCCTTGCAGCCACTGCAGGTGATGTGGCTGAGTTTGGGGAATGGAAAATGGGTGAGAGCAATGTATCTAACTTTCCATTCTGGCTCTTGAAATTTCTTACAAATTCCTCCATATCCTCTCTCTTCCCTTGATGGCTGTCCAGAAGCAGATGCTCCAGGGAAGGACTTTGAGGCCCTAGGGGGACAAAGAGCCAGTAGGTGGACAGAGTCTGAGTTCTGAGTGACTGTGTCCAATACCCCCACTCCCATCAACTCTTGGTGGACTGTGATTAAAGAGAGAAGGAAATCTTAACTGTGCTGGGTCACTGAGATGTAGCCAGTTGTTTGTTAAAGCATGTTCTACCCTGACTAACACATGTGGAGGTTAGAGAGTGGTTTCTGTCTGCATTACGATATGCAAGTATGCATGCTAAGATTGGTTACCTGTCATCCAGTCATTTGTGGCAAGTATGGACAAGTCATTGCAGTCTTCTGCTCAACAAAAGCTTTGGAAACAAGCTTTTGTGAAGGAGAATAATGATGGGATGAAAATAAAAAACGGTGCTTAATGATATTGGGTTGAAAGGGGCAGAAGCAGCCAACTAACAAGCCATAGGAAAAAAATCTTTTAAAATGCAGCTTCTGCTACCCAATTTTTTTTTTACCCATGCGTAGCAGTTGCCACTTAAATTCAGTTTAACAACGGGGTTTTATTAACAAGAGAAATTAACCAGGAAAATGAAAAGTTTTTACTATTACAAGTGGCCAGTTTTTTACACTAGTCACCATTTTTAGTTCTAAAGGATTTAAAGACACATGTTTAAGCTGGTGCGCCTTTGCTCCTTTAACACTGAGTCAAGCACTTTGCAAATGTTTAGTTTTTTCTGGCGTCTTCTCTTTGCCTCTGTGTGTGTGTGTGTGTGTGTGTGTGTGTGTGTGTGTGTGTGTGTGTGTTTTGAGCTGCTCTGCTTCGGGGAGACTCTTTACATTTTTTTTTGTAACAATTGCTGATGCACAAATTAGCTTTCCAAATTCCTGGCCATCTCCAGGTACCATCTTACTATGTCACCTTACTGTGGTACCATACTCTTCACACTGGCCACTCTTCTGCCAGCCACCATGGTTCCTTGACACTTCCAGCTTACTTTTCCAGGAGCCAAGCCATGTAGGCCTATTCTTTCAGTCTGCCATTCTTTTTTTTTTATTATTCATTTTATTGATTTATCACAATTGTGAATTAATTGATCCCTCCTCCTTCCTCCATATCCCCCCTCTGTATCCCCCTTCCTCCTCCCTCCATATCCCCCTTCTGTATCCCCCCTTCAGTCACTCCTCCCATTTTTCTGCAAATTGTTGTTTGGTTAAGTTGATGTTTAGTTG